>JANHZU010003646.1:79357-94176 GCA_032468055.1 Acrochordus granulatus
GAATATTTAGTAAGAACTCCAACTGGTATTGCCTTCTGGAAGTGGCAATACCAACACATCTCTGACACTTTTTTTCTTCAACTGAAAAAAATCCTCTTGGTAATGGTAAATTGACATCACAGCCATAACCAAATGCAGAATATGTCAGCCTCATTACATTGATTTCAGGAAGTACCGTCCTTGAATGCTAAAAAGTACCCCCACCCAGCTCTACATTGCTGGTTTTAACCTGAAAAATTCAATGGGAATAATTTTATTATTGCTATCTATATAAAACAAATACGCATATTTATTTTCACTTTCAGCCATTCTTTTTCCTGCTAGGAGAAAAGGTTTAATATCTTCATCAGTTAGCTTTATTTCCTTCAGCCTATTTCTCTTTCCTATTACAAACTGCTTATAGCTAGAGATGTTCTAAACGTTTTAAGTGAATTTCCACCTTCAAAGCAGGGGCGAAAATGTTGCAATTGTGAAACAGCTACTCTGAGCCATAATCCTTGAAAAAAGAATTTCACATCCCAAAACAGATGTTCTGAGCTCAAAACGGGGTGTTTTCGAATTCAAAACACTTTGCACATCCTTAACCTGCAAGTAAGACATCCAACAATTGCAAAACCTACATAGAAATATATAATCAGTGCAGACAGAATCAGTCACCTCTGTCTCTTGTGGACACCTATAGCGTGCTGCAGATTTCCACAACTTCATGTGCTGCAGCAATGCTGGGCTACAGGTGAAAAAAGACTCGTGCCTAGGGGCAGGAAGGGCATAAGTACCACACTACTACTTCCTGTTATCTGCTTTGGAAAAACTTGGTTAACTTAGGGTAGTTAACAAAGTTTTGCCTGGGTTTGACTGGACGTCCATTAGGTCTCCTTCTTTTCTAGATTTAGTATCTGTTCCAATTCAGAGAAAACAATACTCCTAACTGGAGAGAATCAAACCAGAAAGCCCAGAGAGAGACAAAAAAATCTCACGCAGGACAAAATGGCAGAACCACCTTCTGCATATAGCCAATCAGGTAAAGGAATGAAATGGCAGGGCAGCTGTTTTCTCCAGTCAAGGTTTGAAAAAAGTATTTTTGCAAGCTTTTTTGCTAATGAACTACAGTGATGAAACGTGCACACTGTGACATCACAATGCATGTTTCATCGCTTGCTGCACCACTGCCACTGCGGAAGCCTATGATGCTCAGCCAGAAATTTCTTTCTTTGCTTAGTAATGTAACCCAAAGTGAAGGATTGGAGCCTTGAATGATCTTTATGTGTAAGCATACCACAATCACTGTGGTATGCTTACACATTATCTCCTTATTTTCTCATTACTCATTTTCTCCTTATTTTATTGTTCCTCATGTTCTTTTAGACACAAATTACAGGTAATTACAGGCAAACTAGTGAAAATAGTATCTCTGGGTTCTTATATTTCAAACTGGGAAGCAGGTGTGTTAAAAGGAAATAGAGGCAACCTTACTGAAAAGTTTCAAAGCTTGTAACTAGCTCATTGAAAACAGCAGATCTGTAGATTCAGCTCCCATAATATCATGGAAATAAAGGAAACATATACAAATAGTAGAGCTATGTGACCACTAGATTGCAACAATTGCGAATAATTTCTGTATCTCTTTGCTGCTTCCTATGGTTGCCCACCAGAAATGGTGACCCTTATATCTGAGAAGCTACTGCGAGGATTACATATAATAACAACATTTGATCTTTGCATGTGAGAAGAGTTTCACTGTGACCAAGAGAAAATGAATTGATTGTTCAAATGGAGCATGGAAGCACATCAACAGGATCAAGGGCAAACTCTCAGGTCTCTTGGGGATAGAACAGGAAGAGATGGGTGGAATAACAGGTGTTTCCACTTCCATCCTCTGGGATTCACCTCCCTTCTGCCACCTGCCTTCTGACCAACAAGCCCCATCAAGCACCAACCTACAACTCATAATCCCAACCGATCTTATCCACGTCTTTGCTAAGGATTATGGGATATACAGTCTAACATATCTTTTCATCAGGCCATAGCATGAGCTGCTGAATTATATAATACATGAAATTATCTCTCGGGATTTCTACACCAACAAAAGCCTTCTGTGAAAATGAATGATAACAGACTTCAAATGTTTATTAACAACAATAAAACACAGAATGAAAGCTAGTAAATATGAGCCACATTCATACAATATGAAAATGTTTTGCTGCCATATATTTCATACTTAAGACAGAAAAATGCCTATCAGTATTATCTCAGAATGTGCCAAGCTATAGATATTTTAGGCTCTCATCCATTTTTTATTTAATATTTATTGTTTGTGCCTTTTGATGTATGATTTTATGCTGTTTCTGGGCACTTCTATATGGATTAGATATAAGCATTGTTACTTAATAATAATAATAATAAAAGTGATGGTGCCTTGAAGATTTGATGGATGTTTCAGCATCTTCCAACTGTTATCATTTGTCAAAACAGAATTGCTAAGCTTGCCACTTGCAAGGGAGCAGTGGTAAAACATTAATTTATCTTTTTAGTAACACTATGTTTCTTACATACCAGGAACTAAAGTTTATTCATACTTGTATTCTTGCAAGTTTCACAATTAAACTCTCTCTTATAAAAATACAATTTCACTAGCTTGTACATAGTATTTATATAACTACATCTATATTACATCTATATTATGCAATTAATTTAGCCAATATTAGTTTTAGTTATGTTGCAACAGGATTACACTATGGAGGACGGTGAATTATTTGTAGCAAGTGAAAGAAGGAGATTAGAAAGAAAAGATTTGTATCGAAGAATTGATGCCTTTGAATTGTGGTGCTGAAGAAGACTATTGAGGTCAAGGAGATCAAACCAGTCAATCCTACAGCAAATCAAACCTGATTGCTCTTTGGAGGGACAGATATTGAAGTAGAAGCTCAAGTACTTTGGCCACATAATGCGCAGGGAGGACTCATTAGAAAAGACTGTGATGCTGGGAAGGATTGAAGGGAAGAGAGAAGGGGATGGCAGAGGATGAGATGGATAGATAGCATAGTCAGTGTGATGGGCGTGACCTTGGGAAGACTCTGGGAGGCACTGCAAGACAGGGGGGCCTGGCTTAATGCAGTCCATGGGATCATGAAGAGTCGGATACGATTGCGTGACTGAACAACAACATACAACAGCCATTTTGAATAAGCAACAAGTTAGTCGTCAGTAAGCCTAACTCTTGATTCTTGATGTATACATCCATTTCCCAAACAATAGATCCAGTATAGTCTTGGTTAGTTAATTATAATGAATCTTAAAGTCCAAACTCAATCAAGGCAATTAATATCTGGGCAATTCCAGGCATTAAACACACTTCTGGAATCGTGGACTGGACTCAAGCAGAACTAAAGGCCCTGGATAGGAAGACCAGAAAAATAATAACAATGAATCCTGTTTTTTATTCACACAGTGATGTTGACAGACTCTGCCTATCAAAGAAAATAGGTGTGTTTGGAATATTGCAAATACACCAGACAGTTGAAAAGGAAAAAAAGGGCATTGGAAGAATATTTGAAGGACAGTGAAGAAGATGCACTAAAGCTCATATACCAGGAAGGCTTACTGAGTACTGGAGAGGCAAAACTGGCATACATGCAAGACCAAATGAGGAATAGAAAAAGAGATGGTGATGCAAAGCATTATGTGGCCACTACATTAAAAACATAGAAGGCGAGGCAGAAAATCCTGGGTGTAATCCGAAAACATTTGGAGCACTATTTGAATATCATCAGCATTGACAAATTCACCATCAGTCAGTTGCAGTTTACATCCTGCAACAATATCTTTAACAACATCAAAGAACAGAATCTGCCTATCCCAGTCCTTGGGAAGGATATGATAGGTGGAAAAAATGCCAAATCCAGTCTAAACATCAAGCAACAAATAATACAATAAAATAAATACAAATAAAGTTGTATTTATGATCACATACATTTCTTCTGACTGTTGGTATCTTAATATTTGTTGTCATAAAGAGACACGGTGTTCTGAAGTCAGGTTGACTCCCTTTATTTTCTTCTGACTGAAATCTTAAGAAATCTTTAATCACTTCTTCTGATGTATAATTAGTCAGAAATATAAAAGCAGAGTATCGGAAGACTTGGCTTCTCACATTGCCATCTTAATTAGAAGTCCATTTCATCTCACTGCGTTTTTGTATATATTTGCTTTTATAATCATAATAATTTCATATATTTATAAGTTAGTACTACATTTATCAAATATATGGAAGAGTGGATAAAAAAATTAAAAACTCTAAAACATGTCTTTAAGATATCTGTTGAAGTGATAAAGAAAAACAATTAACAGAATAGCATGTAAAGAGGAAGTTTTTCATAGTGTGTCTTCTCAGAACTGTCTCTCATCTTTTCTTTATTATTTTATAAATGTTGGAGAAAATAAAACTGTCAGATCTAGGTTATAACACATGCTGGGAATAAAGAAAGGGAGAATTAATCCAAATAGCAGGTCAGGGATTTCTGCAGAACTACTGTATCTCATATTCAACTTACAAAAATTACTAGAAAAGCAAAGATTAATCAACTTTAAAAGGCATTTTAAAGACACATACAGTATATCTTAGAGAAAATTATCCTTTTTCCTGCATTGTCTGTCCTCCAGTTACTCTCTCAATTGCTAATCGCAACTGGATGACACTAAATTGTTATCCATTGTGGAGACAATGATATAAATAAGGTCAGTCGAAAATTCAGAATCTATTAATGGATGTCTTCATGGGAGAAAGGAGTGCAATGCCCACCTAAGAAATTAATTGGACCACTGGGAAAAGCTATCTTGTAAATGGCTGCCATAGATGTTTCTTTACTGTGCATAGATTTTTATTCCTCCTGAACATATTAGTTTTGATACATTTCCTCTAAAAGTGTCTTATTTAAATAACTGGTTGTAGCCATATAACCTACAATGTATAACAAAGATTTTGTCCTGGGACACGCATTACTGATATGCTGTGAATGGCTCCATTTACAAAATATAGAGGTATTAATCTATATAGACACTTGTAACATACTGAATAATAGAAAACAGCTGCTGTTGCCATTATCTTGAAACAAAGGCTACATCTGAACACAAAACAAAAACCAAAATAGAAAATAATTTTTAATTTTATCTTGTCATTAGCTCTTTATTCCGTTCTAAACTGAAAGTGTCACCTAATAGGTTTTAGTGAAGTTGCCTGGGGAGTCTGGGATAGAGTCCAATGCATCTGGAAGGTTCCAGTTTGGACAGTGCTAATCCAGGAGCATGGTTTTGTGGAAAATTAGAATGTAGCAGTCAAACTGAAAGGAATACAATTTTTTTTATTAAAATACAAATATAATTATGATTTTTTTTTCAAAAGAGATAAATACATCTTGATATCAACAAATCTATCAGCATTATTTGCAAATCACATTGCAAGTTTTTTTATATACATTTAAGTTATAATATAACTTATTAAACTTATTAAATATAACTTATTATTAAATAGATTTGGAATCTATTTCCATCTCCTTCTGTGTCTCCTATGTATGTTATAGAATGATGTTCCTTGTATAAATGACTAGGTTCTGATCCATGAATACTTAATACATATGTATAAATCACATCTGTACCTCTAACCAGTGATGTAGGAGAAGCTGTCAGGCATTCTTTGCAATTTTTATTTTCAAAGACAGAAATACTGTTACCACCTGCAATTACTAATTGATTGAAAGTTTCTGAGGGGGATTCAGTCTATTACACATTTGGAGAAGGACTGATGCCTTTTTTAAAATAAAGAACAAAATTAGGTCCAGTTTCTCACTAAATATCTTTATGAGGATATAGAGCATTTCAGGTCTGAATGGACTTTGGAGCAATTATGGGCACATTTTGGGTACTACCTTTTGGCAACTCTTTTCTTGATACTGACTCATGGCTGGAGATGATATTAAATGATTTTAGGAAAGACACAGGAATTACAAACAGATGTTATTTCCACAGCCAATTAGGAGCCAATTCTTCAGCTTCCTGATAAAATGGGTAGGAAGTTGGATTAAAGTACTGAAAAGGCCAGTGGCTCAGGATCTTGAAAATTCATATTCTTGGACAGTGGAACAATTTCTCATAGAAAATATTAGAGCTATGACATTGTCAGTGTTAAGGTGGTGGGTATTACAGGATGAAAAGCAGAGTCTGGATTTTTCAGATTCTCAGTACAGATACAACCTACAATATAGTTTGTTCCCCTTTATTGTCTTCAGTCCCTGATTAACCTTTTCCTCTTTTTATTGTTTTTAGTATTTCAGATCTCATACTTCTTTGGTAGTTACCCAACCCCAACAGTTAACCCCTTAACTGTTCATAAGGTAATCCATGTGATCTTTCCACTCAAGGGAAGGGGCTCTGTATCATAAAGCTGGTTTATTTCCCTTGTAATTCTGTGAGGCTCTGAGAATGGACTATAAAGTCAAATAAATTATTGTCATGCTATCTGGACATTTACTGAGCAGGAAACAAGATCAGCAAAATAAATAGCTATAGAGAGCCTTTGTTAATAATTTGCAAAGATCTGTGGACAAACATGACACTTTACTGAATATTGATGAATATTATATATAGGAAAAACCTAGCTAAAGTTATCTTATTAGAAGTGAAACAGCTGGTACAATCAATAGGAATAAAGAGCTACTGACACTGTTAATTTTCTTGTTGGATATAGATAAGAACCCTAATCTTTTTCATGGCTCTGGGCAATTAAGATCATATTTCCACCAAGGACATTTTAGATAATCTTTTCTAAAATTATCAAATATTTATAAAGAATCCAAAGAGAAAGGAACATATCATATATTTAAGATTCACACATCACACCAATCTGTTCCAGAAGAACACTGATAGAAAGAAAACAATTTTGAACTTTAAAGGAAATTAAGAAACATTCTAAGAAAATGACTCTCTCATGTTCTAGACTAGATTCTGCCATTTTGCATAATTATTTGAAGACTACCACTAATTCTTTACTTCAGAATAACTGGTAAATTTAACTTGAACTGAGAATATTTAAATTACAAAGGATACATATCTTCTTTAAGGCAGAAATTATAATGAAATGCTTCTTTAGCAGCAATCTTTTTAGGTCCTTTTTTAACTAGTAATATTAAAAATGAAGTTTTGTTCTGAATATATGCAAGTAATCCCTCATTTAATCCCTCATTTTAATCTACTTGTTTGTTTATGTTAGAAATTATGATGATGCTGAATGAGGAGTAATTATGATGGAATTTTGTAGTTGTAGCCATAGCTGCATCCCTATGGTCACATGATTGCAGTTTGGGCATTTGGTGACTGACTCACAAATATAATCTTGCAGTGTCCCACAGTCCCATGATTGTCATTTAGAACCTTCCTTGCCTGCTTTCAGCAAGCAAAGTCAATGGGGAAGCTAACAGGAAGTCACAAATAATGGTCATGTGACCACAGGATGCTGTGACTAATGATGGCAAGTGGGACTGCTGGAATTTCCATCATAAATAGGCATGGTCATGCAACATTGTGCTTTATGGCCACAATGCTTATTGATGGGGTTTCCAGTCCCAATTACCATTGATAGACAAGGACTACTTGCTATTTTGAAAAGAAATAAATACTTTATTCAAAAGTAACAAAGTAAACCCCAGCAAGCTAATTCTCTAGTCTGTTGTGCATGCTATCCTATACATGTGCTAAGCCTCTACAAAACATTATAACAGTTGTTTGATTGCTTGCTATGAGTGCTGAGTCACAAGGTTTGCCTGAAGATGGAAAGAAGCACAGGAAGAGGTTAAGCTCCATGACCTAACACTGTATTAAAACATTAGTTTATCTAGATCAGTGCTGTCAAAATGGCTCAGCAATCACTGCCCATGATTTAGTGCAACAATTTTCCCACAAAAGGGATTACACTGGGTTCTCCACAAAATATAAAGAGAAAAATATCACTGGGGGAAGGACAATAATATAATGATTAATTTAAACCTAATTCCTACTGAAATTTTCAAATTGTCCAGATATCTTTCTAAATATTTGTCTTACTTTTTCTTATTCCTTCCATGGCCACAATCCTGTCCTATTACAAAATCTGACCCATTTTTTTATGATTACCTTCCTTGCTTTATTAAGATTTCAGGAAACATAATATATTGTCCTAAAATCCTGACCCTCTGATAGTTAAATTTAGTTTCTTGCTCCCTTGCAGGAAAATGTTAAATTACAGAGGCTATGAACTTGACCAGCATTCCTCAGTTAATAGCTGAATTGCAAAAGCCTGATAGTATGCATTCTCCATATTTCCATTTTTTTTCTTGCAACCCAAGGATAAAAGCCAAACATCATCATAAATTTTTGGTGTACTTGGTAACAGGCTTGTCAGATTCCATGATCATTTTTTCTCTATATGTAAGAATATAGTAGTTATGAAGCCTTTTGACAGGAAAGTATTTGGCATGAAGCCATGCAATAAACTATTATTTACTTCTAAAGGTTAGTTTCTAAATAAATAGGAACATGCAAGTCAGTGGCTTGATCATTTATATTACTTTGCTTCTGATTATTTGTGCTTTATCAAGCACCTCATTTCTCAAAGCTAATAAATTTTTTTGCTTACATTTCAATGAAAATGTTTTCTGATACATGTTTGGTTACCCTCGAGAGAAGAGATACAAATGGTTGAGTGCAGCTCTTTCTCTGTTTCTTCTGTTTTTTTAAACATTTAATACAATTCTAAAAAGCATATACATGCTGAAAAGCAAAATGCCTAACCTCATCTTTCCATCAACATCCCACCAAGAGACCACGAACATTCTCAGTAAAGAATATTATGCTGACTGCATTTCAATGCTTCTTGAGAAGTATAGATTCCTTAATTTGGTGGTACTATGGTGGAGAGAAGTCAAAGTAAACTGGGATGGTGAGGAGTATGGTGAGGAGCAGATGGGAAGTTTATGTTTTGTAATTGGTTATATCCACTAGGAAAAATGTTTTGTCTTTCTGCAGTCTCCAACCATTTTGCTATTTTGTGAGAATGCTCATAACATCCTCTCAAAATATTTCACAGACTGGAAACATTTCCTACCAGACAATTTGGAACATAATGCTCATCTGTTCCGAATTGTCTCGTACCAACAGTACAAGAAACATACCACTATTTAATACTGGGGTGGATCTCACCAGGTGTTATTATTGTAGGAATACTATTTTTTTTCACTCAGGACCATCACTGAATATTGAATGACAAAAATTAAAATATGCATCAGTGACACACACGGTAGAAATATCCTTGGTGTAGCATGAAAGAATATCTTTTCAATCATGTAGAGTACATACTATAGTAAATAGCTGTATGAGCGGAATCAGAATATTTACTGCTATCTTGAGAACACAATGGTTTTCAGTTGTTCTAATTACTCCCAATTTAGTTTTAATACTGACAGATAGCACAGGTCCACCATCATATTGTATGTTTTCTTATGATTACTTGTCTCAAAGCAGAATATATTTTGTCTGAATATACAGAGAGATAGCCAGAAGATAGTTTGGCGCATCTATGAAAAATGAAGTATGTCTATCTTCTAAGCTGAGACTGGAAATAACTACAGATGGCAAGAAGTTTCAAAACTCTCATCATACCTGCCCATAATCTGACAAACTTTAGAAGATAATGTTAGAGTCCAACATATGGAGGTTGCTAATGATTAACTGTAATGTTCTATGTCCCAGCATTGGATTTATAAATAATTAACACTCAATAATCTTCCATTCCTAGAGCCAGTTTGGTCTAATGATTAAGACACCAGGCTAGAAATCCAGAGACTGTGAGTTCTAGTCCTGCCTTAGCTATGAAAGCCATCTGTATGACCTTGGGCCAGTCATTCTCTTTAGCTCAACTCACCTCACAGGATTGTTGTTACAGGGGAAATAGGCAGAGGAAGGTCTGTTGGATACATTTGCCATCTTGAGTGATTTGTAAAAAATAATAAAGCTGGGATATACATAAATAAATAAAAGTTTCTAATATTTACAACATAATAGTTGAAAATAATACAAGACATAATTATGTTAGAACTGTCCCAGGATAATGAATGCTTTTATAATTTGTTGTTGTTGTTGTTTAGTTGCTAAGCCATGTCTGACTCTTTGGGACCCCAAAAACCAACATTTTACAAGACCGTATTTAAACTCTAAGCTCCTTTTTTGATGCAGTAAAAAGACATCAGTTCCTTTTTATGATGGGATATAAATATTTGTTTATTTCTATTTGTACTAGTTACATTTTAGGACAGATTTCACAGACTAGTTTGCTGAGGACTTAATTTGGCATTCAATAGTTCTGCTATTCTAAATGCAGACAAAATCAGGGAAAAAGCCCCTTTAATTTACATTCAAAATTAATTTAAAATTAAATAATAAATTACAGTCAATATGATTGCTAGATATGTTGTATAAAAGTTAAAAATATGATGGTAACATTTGGTTTGATCTTGGGACATCTATGCCCAAGAATCTCACAATTGTTTGCAGGCTGTAGGGATTTTTTTTTTACTAGAAAAATATCACTATAATGGAAATGTAAGGGATAACAATTTATGTACAGATTTTTTATCTTAAACTGTTTCCACATTTGGTTATAGTTTTGCTGCAAAGCAAATCCCCAAAGTGTCTTGGTGTTGATTTCGACACCAATCACTTAAACATCACTTAATGTTCTCTGTTGCCAGGTAAAGAAACTTAATAACAAAGATCACATACGTGAGAATTTAACATAATCCATTGTAACTAACACAGCAATGTGGCATCTGTCCCTCTTCCAGCCCCTATCTCTAGAACGGGGTAAAGATTAAGATTATACAATGAGAGTTTGTGTGCATATGTATATATATTATCTCTTAATTTAACTTTTTAAATTATTGTAATTATGAAACAGCTTCTATTTGGCAAGATGAATCATACACATGAAAATGGCAAATTCACATTTTCATGTTAATAAAATGCCCTGATGTGCAGCATTACTGAAAAATACTAAGTGAATGTGAAGAGACATGTTTTCCCGTGGATATAATTATCAGTATTCTCCCCAGTCATACGAAGTCCAGATTTGAAATATCTAGGTCATTTATGCATCTTGACAAATATTTAATGGAGGCAAGAGGCATACCAGAAAACACTCAGAGGGGAGAAACAATTAATCATTGCAAAACTCCCATGTCAGAAGAAATCTACTTAAACTTCTCTCTCAAAAATGCACAGAATTTACTGGGGATTTAAAATGACCGGTATGTTCCAATGGTACAGTGAAAACCCCAACCAGTATTAAAATGTTTCATATATCTTTCTCCTTCTCCTCCTCCTTCTTCTTTCAGCTGCTCCCATCAGGGATCACCACAGAGAATCTTGTTTCCATCTTCCTCAGTCTTCAGCATCCTCCTCAGTCACACTGACCTCCTGCATATCCTCTCTCACAACATCCATGTGCCTCCTCCTAGACCTTCCTCTTCTCCTTCTGCCCAGTAGCTCCATCCTCAACAATCTCTTCCCAATATATTCTTCATCCTTCTGCAACACATGCCCAAACCATCTAAGTCTCGCTTCTCTAACTTTATCACCAAACCTTCCTACTTGCGCTGTCTCTCTAACATACTCATTTCTAATCTTGTCCAACTTTGTCACACCCAACGAAAGTCACAGCATCTTCAACTCTGCCACCTCTAGCTCCGCCTCTTGTCTTTTCATCAGAGCCACTGCATCCAGGCCATACAGCATTGCTGGTCTCACCACCATCTTGTAGATCTTCCCTTTCACTCTTGAAGGTACCTTTCGATATCCTTCTCTTCCTTTGTCCAACAGTAGCACACTTTCCAGTGATACTCTGTTGGTTAACAGTACCGCTGGCGGTCGTTGGTAACCTGGGCCTCGACTGATCCAGTATGGAAATCTGTTGGTTTATTTGCATATTTAATATTAAGTTGCATATTGTGTTACTCCATGAATATTCATATTGTCTTTTAAACATAATGTTCGAAACATTCTTCCCTTCTCGAAATCTGTCCCCAAAATTGAGTCACTGAGCTTAAAACACTACAAAGAGTGAAACAGTGCTCTCCCTCCAAGGATAGTGGTCTTTGTTTTACTCTTTCACCCATAAGAAATTAATATGGTGCATCTTATTAGCAACTGTAGTTATTTGGTGTCTATTGTAGAGGGATCTGGGAAATTACTGAGGAAACATTAGTATTTTAAATGTCAGATTGGTTGTTTAACTGTTGGTGAAATATTCAGTAGCTTGTTTGTGGCATTACACAGCTGTACAAATATTTTTTAACTGGACATTCTTACATATCTTATCCACAGGCAGGCAAGATGACTTGATTGATATTTGGATGAGAGAAAAAAATTCTGAATCTAGCATGTGGATAGTTGTACATATATTGAGCTGATTATTATTTTCTTTCTATATATTCTAAAATGGGCAGTTCTAATGAGATAAATCCCAAGAGTTCCCTGTTGGGTCTGAACAGATATGCAAGTGAACATAATGTACTATAGTTTTATTGAACACAAGTTTTTTAAACATTCTCCTTCCTGTAACCTTATTGCAAGCAGGTTTTACTGTTCTTTATGATTAAAATTGTTTTTATTGTTCTGTTTTTACTGCATGCTACCCAAGGTAATCTTTGTAAGATGGATAGCTCTATAAATTTGACAAACAAATATCTTCCTTTTTGATAATAAAGTACAATCATCCTCTCTGGAGTAGTATTCCTGGGAGGCCGTCCGATACCATTTCATATATGCAATCTGGAACGTTATGCTTTCACAAGGTAAGTGTAGGGAAGCATTTTGTTCCTAGTGTTCCTAATCCACGGCTGATTCCAAGCATTTATGACAATGAATATTGTCATATTCATGACAATGAATATTGACACAGAAACCAGCCCAGCTGGAAAACTTTAGCCAATCATTCTTTCTTAACACAACCCAATCTTATAGGGTTACTGCTGTGGGTAAAATAAGATAAGAACATTATATACACATCTTAAATTGTAAAAAATAAAAGGATGTATAAACAAATAAACATAATTTTCATATAGAACAATGTGTTTTGCTTTCGCTGTATCTATGTTGGAGAAAAATCATATTTGACAATGCTAAAAAATAAAAAAAAGACTTTATATCTTTTTAGAACTAAATATTTTCCATAGGATTTTTAATTCTAAATGAAGGATTTGAATGGGACTTAGATAACATTTTTGGAGTAAAAAGCAGGGTGGAAGCATTACATAAAACAACACATCACTGAGTGGACCAAAAACAAAAGAAGTGAGATCCACATATTACACATTTGCTTCATTTATCTTGAATCTTGATACTTGAATCTTGATACTTCATTTATCTTGAATCTTGATTATAAAACTAATCTTCCGTAAATTATATTTTATCAAGCCCAGTAAATATGACATAAATAAACAAGCAGAAAAAAATTCACACTCACTTTGGCAGTAGTACATACTCTAAATTTGGAAAATAGATCAGTATAGAAAACTGTCAACTTGAAATATTGGAAGCTCTCCTGTTGTATTAAATATGCTTGTTTATGAACCCTTTTTTCTTTTCATAACTTTTTCTAATTGTTACCTACTATTTCAAAGGAATAAACTATTTCTTACAAGAGAGTATAACTTATTTATTTATTTTATTCATTGAATTAACTAGATTCCAAAGCAACAATTAACATTTTTAGGGAATAGGAGCCTCGCAGAGGAAATTTGAAAATTTATTAGAATTCAAATATATATCTAGGTGTTGTACATTACAGAATAAGGAATCTCTGACCTTTCAAATAATTATTTGATTTATATGCTGTTGAACTCAAAACAACTCTCAATGGCAGATATTGCTTTTGCATTTGAAGGATCACCTGAATTTCATAAACTTCAATTTTGAAATTCTAAATTTCAAGTTTTAGAAAAAATGTTGGATCACATTAAAAATAACTGGGATTTCAGATTCAAATAGGCAGGTACCTGCCACATAACACTCCAGACTGAATATTGAATTGTCAATAAGACAGACAAAAAAAGTCTGGGTAGTGGACATAACCATACCTAGAACAGCAGAATAGAAGGGAAAAAAATGAAGAGCATCACAAAAATACAAGGACCTGCAAACAGAAATAGAATGACTGTGGCAAAAGAAAGCAAACGTTGTACCAATAATAATAGGGTACATTATTGTATGCAATCCCAAACCAACTGGAGCATCACTTGATGCTATTTAGTTCATAATCAATACTGAAAAATTCATCATCAGTCAATTGCAAAAGGCAAGGTTACTCAGAACAGCTTATATCCTGCAACGATACCTTTAATGCCGTCAAACAACACCATCTGCCTATCCCAGGTCCTTGGGAAGGACTCAGTAGGTGCACAAAAATGCCAAATCCAGTCTAAACGTCTGGCTGACTGAGCAATGAACCATAACAAATCAAATCACAATCACATTTCTTTATACAGGTAGACATATATAACAGTACAAAACATTTTTTTAAAACAAGAAATTTTTTAATAATGCAGGTTTTACTTCTTTCCCGAATTGCCTGTCTTTTATTGTATTTAGGTTTATTTGTTGTCCAGTCACGAAGTCGTGTCCAACTCTTCGCAATCCCATGGACTGCATTACGCCAGGCCCCCCTGTCTTGCACTGCCTCCCAGAGTCTTCCCAAGCTCACACCCATGACACTGACTATGCTATCTATCCATCTCATCCTC
>JANHZU010003647.1:0-14584 GCA_032468055.1 Acrochordus granulatus
GATTAAAGGCGAAACGTCTTCGACTTGAGAAAAATCCAGTCCAGATGCCTGTTTTTTAAACTTTGTTGCGATAAATTCTAAGTATTTTTATCAATATCTCTGATAGAGATATGTAGAAATATCTATCTAGAATTTAGATAATAGTTGAATAGATACACATAGAGATGATATATACAGATGATAGAAGTAATGGGGTGAGCTCCTGTTACTTGCTCCAGCTCCTGCCGACCGAGCACTTTGAAAGCATGCAAAATGCAAGTAGATAAATCAGTATCACCTTTGGTGGGAAGGTAACAGCACTCCATGTGCCTTGACGTTCAGTCATGCCGGCCACATGACCACAGAAGTGTCTTTGAACAATGCTGGCTAGGAAACGGAGATGAGCACTACCCCGTAGTCGGCCACAGCTGGCAGGGGAAACTTACCTTTTAATACAGAACTGTGCAAAAGTCTTAGGCCACCGCTAAATTTTATTTATTAAATTTATGTGCCGCCAAATTCAAACCGACTCTCAGCGGCTTACGATGCTTATATTACAGACACATAATATATAAACAATTAAAAAGTTAAAAACCTTTGTTTTTAACTTTGTTGTTTTAATAATTTTGTCTCAGTCTCTTTATACAGACAGAAAATACAGGGAATTTGAATGCAATGTTCAAAAACAGGAAAAAGCAGACAAAACAGCTTCCATAGGTTAAAATGGCAAGTTATTTAGTACTATTTAATACCGACTTTTGCCTTAAGAAGCCATTTTGTTCTGAAAATTGTGTTTAAATGTTGGGTGCATATTTCCTGTATTTTCTGTTTGAATCTTAATACAGAGACTGAAAAATATAGGTGGTCATTAGAACTTTGCTAAAACAAAGTGGGTGGTGGCCTCAAACTTTTGCACAGGTAGATCGATCTATCTATGATGGTCAGATATATTAGGCCCACCTGGTGCATCAGAAATACACAAGCTCATCAAGTACGGTGCTGTAATAAAGTTTGTGAAAGAGGAGGGGGGAAATGGACTCTTCAAAGCCAAGCCATAAACTCTGCACAGTCAGCTTCGAGAGAGAGGATGAAGAAGCCCTGCAGCTGATCACCTTCCATGCAGAAGTGAAGATTTGCTGGGAGGGGGCAGGAGAGGGGGGTTGGATGCAAAATGCTGTATTGGACATAATGGCTTTAGGTTACATCCTCCCTGTTGCTCCTGGCAAGGTGGATAGTGAAGGCATTAGGTAGAAAATGCATTTTCAAAAATGTACTATAAAAGGCAAAACACAGGTTCTTTGAAGCCAAGACTGGAAGGAGAGAGAAGCTATTCAAAGTTTATATTAGCATAGCAGAAATGTTTAGATGTGTTGTAGATAAAGGGTAGTAGTTTATTATTTGATTTAGACTTATGATCATACCAAATACAATAAAATACAGGATCTAATTCCAGGGTAAAATGTATTTACAGTGTCCTGGGGTCATGTGATTGCCATTAGTGACCTTCCCAGCCAGCTTCAAATTAGGTCAACAAGGGAAGCCAGATTTGCTTAATGACGATTCACTTGACGACCCTGGCAGTAAAGGTTTTAAAATTGGGTGTGTTTCACTGAACCATCTTGCTCAGCAGTGGAAATTCTGGTCTCAGTTGCAGTAGTGAGTTGAGGATTTCTTGTACTAGTTATCTGGGGATGAAACCCTTTTCATATTTGCAGACGGACGTAAAATTGGGTTGGATGGTATTTGGTATAATCCTCGACATTAATGAGATAATGTGTGCCTCTCTCCCCTCCACCCTCTTATGAATCAAAATTGTTAAGATTGGATGAAAAATATTGAGCATTGTCAACACCAGCTTCCGTTTCGCCTGGGCAAGCTTACAGCTTGAGCAAGCAAAGCAGGAGGCAATGCTCGGAGCTGGTTTGACAACACTCTTGCTTTGTCTGCACAAGTCTGATCAGGTTTTTTTTTAAAAAAAAATGTGTTTCCCCTCTAAGCTGGTTGGGACATCTGTGTTAGGTGTGCGTGAGTTATTACCTATAGACTGACAGGTCCCAGAAATCAGTTGAAAGGAAGAAAACATTTAATAGAGGCAAAGGCCTCGGAAACCATCGTCACATAAGGTATGGAAAGACATTGCCTGATGTTGTCATCACACTTGTGAACGTTTTAGAATGGCAATTGTTTACCAAGCGAGCATCAGCAATGTCAGGCTATTAAAAAGATGCATGCAATTTGACATAGTATTAATATACTTTATTTCTCAGTTCATGAGAAACAATCGATTCTGCTTTATTCTGTCCATCTTGAACATCAAATCCAGCCCAGGACACTGTTCTTTAAAGATCAGAGAGGCACCTCATTGCTCAGTATCTTCAGGTAAGAAGTATCCTTCAAAAGGAATTAGGGGAAAAAAAATACAGGGGAGGGAGGGAAACACCCAAAGACCTGGCTCTGGAGAATGTGTAACACAAAATTCAGAGTAGTTATTCCAATTTATTTATGAATTATTACCAAAACAATACAGAAGAAGTCAAAGAACATATTGTACAATTCAATGGATGCACACCTTAAACAGGACAATAGACCAGAATGGGAATACCCATGAAAGATAAATATTAAGCTTACTGCAGATATTATGCTGAAAAAATTGGTTCAAGTGTTTATTTTTTGTTGTTATGTTACACCAGCCTTCATTGCCAAAACAGGCAATTCATATTTGAAAAATGGATAGAAGTGCATATTTTTTCATACTTTATGTCAATGCCATAATGCTCAACAACTCTGTAGGATGATCCATCCTAGAATCAAACAAATTTTACCTATCAACTTTTCTAAACCTTTTCATTTCTATGAAGAATATGCTGATAGAAGAGAATATCTTTAGCTCAGGATTGAACTGTGGAGCCTTGGTTCTCTGAGTTTGGTTGTTTGCTTGCAAACATTTTATTACCTGACTAGGTAACATCATCTATGCTGGTGGGTGGCATAGATGATGCCACCCACCAGCATAGATGGTGGGTGGCAAAAAAATAATTTTTTTTAATTTTTATTAAAAATAAAAAAATATTTTTATTTAAAAATAAAAATAAATTTTATTTTTATTTATTAAATTTGTATGCTTCCAGACTCAAAAACGACTCTTGAGTGGCTCACAATAAAAACATTAAACCAGAAAATACTACATATTAAAAACCATTTAAACTTAAGATCAGCCGGACAGAGAGGGAAGGAAAGGGTGTATACAGAGGGAGGTTCTTCTTGACTATTCCTTAACCAAGCTAAATCCAAAAACACTAGAGAATTCCTGGAAGCTTGGCACTCAGACACATCAGCCATCAATGGACACATAGAAATAAACCACATTTGCACCTCATTCAAGAGACAGTTAAGAACCTAAGGGAGCAGAAAGATCAGAACACATCCTCTCCAGCAGCCTACACTGAGATAAGCAAGTATTAACCCCAGACAACAAACTAAGCAGAAAACTGTACTTAATCAAGGAACTACCAAAGAGAAAAACCACACCCAACACTGGCAAGGCAAATTTCTGTAATATAAACAGGGAACACCACCACACCCACTAGCATTGATTTTACTTAGTGGAGCAATGAAATGTCTGCAAGCAAACAAACAACCAAACTCAAGAGAGGACTCCATAATATAGAGCTGGCTCTGGATATAACAGCTGTTGCAACACTTATTGCTTCTTGCCAGAAACTGCACAAATTATGCATCTACATCAAGAATATTTAAAAAACAAAGCCTATACTGAACTTTGAAACCATATTTATACTCTGTAACTCTGCACATGCATTTGTACCTCACGTAAAGCCTGACTTTCTCCAAATATAAGGGTTTAAAGTATTAGATCTTCCCTGATCTGTGGCATGGATAGATGTTCCCAGAATAGACTGTCCTATTCATTGCTCTGATGATTCTTGTAATATTGACTGCCTTTGCTAATAATTGAATATTGATTTGATTTTGTTCTAAATTTATACATTGATATAAGAGCATTTTTATTTATAGTATTAACCTGATGCTATTTTGAACATCTTTATACAATTTTAACTTGAGAAATCGCTTATTTTTTGTACTTTTATTTCTTCTTTGTTGCACTTTCAGATATCTGTTGAAATAAGTTAAAATGAAAAAAGAGGAAAAAGGATAATCAGAGAACTAAATACTAAATCCTAGGAAAAAGACTGAAAAAATGGTTAAAAAAATCTAAGGATGATGTAACAGCATCCTTTAAATACCCAAAAAGATGCCATCAGGACAAATGCTATTGATCCAGACTTGGACATTGAACAATGGATTTTAAATCACAGGGAGAATGATTTTGATTTAATATTATAAACAAAAACCTTTCCGGCAGCAATTAATGGTGGAATCTATTATTCCAGGTACCTCCTTTTCAAAAATGTTCATACAGAAACCAGGTAGCCATCTGTTGTAAAGTTTTAAATTAAATTCCTGAAACAAGGACTGGGGCTCATGATCTAAATGGTACCTTCCATCTCTGTGAAATCAGCTCCTATATATATAACATTTTTTTTGCAGTTAACTGCTAGAATGTGATAAAATAAACCAGTGTTTTTCAGTTTTGAATTAGAATTTTGGGAATTCTAAGATGTGTGGACTTCAACTCCCAGAATTCTCTAGCTAGCATGCTAAACAGAATAGTAAGGACAGTTATTAAAATCATGCTTTCAGATTTCATTTATTATTTTAAAAATTTATTCATTACAAGCAATCTGTGAAACACAAACTATGGAACAGATGTTGGCTAGAATGGATAAGGCTTATATACATCAGTTTTGAAAAGACTGGTCAAAAGTCCAGATTAAAATTATCCCTTTGCCCAATCCTGGAATGCAGTAAGCAGTTACTAACAGAGAGGCAAATTGCTGTTTTGAGAAGATTTTATTGTGAAATACTGGATTTAGAAAAAGTACAAAAATGTCAAATGTGTGCCAATACAGAAATTCAATACAATATACAAATGTAAGTAAGATGAACAGCTTTACCTCAAAAATGGAGATAGACATACTAACTAAAAATGCAATTATTTACAGGCTAAAGGTACATAAATAATTCAAGCCCCAGGGATTTTTTGTTTGATACCAGTTATTAAAAAAACTGTTTTAAATGCATATCATAGTGTATCTTCTTGGGTTTACATAAAACCAAGCTCAGAGTGAAAACTACCCAAAATCCAGCCTTTGAAATACCACAATGAAAAATAATAGTTTCTCTTGAGACATGGTAAAGTCTTCTAAATATTTTGAAATGGGATATTCAACAGCTCTGATATTTAAAAAACAGACTGTTGGTTTTCTTTCACCATAATGTTTCTACTGCAGCATAAACAGGTTTCAGTGACAATGCCAGGATCAGAAAGTCGTTACGTTTCTTGTGAAAAGTTTTGACCAATTTCTTTTTTAACAAGTATCAAAATATTCTGAAATGGAAGTCCGTAATTAAAAAAGTCTGAATGATAAAGCAAATTCAAAAGAATATTCTACCTTATCTATATAATCATTAATATCAGCAAATAGTATTTATAAATTTACAAAGTTTATCTTTAGTATACAAAAAATAAAAAATTCTCAATATTGTAGAAAGCAGCTTTTTTTTTGTTCAAATTACAATTATTCAGTAGTCTCTTGGGAACAAACCCTTCCAAAACTGGTAGATGGAGACCCCAAAACATGAAGGCTTGCTGAAGTGCAATTCTTGTGATAATAACTTGAGCGCCCTTTTATCAACCGGATATTCCATTAAATAGAAAAAAAGTGTCTTTTAATTTTAGGTTGATGAAACTGTTTTCTGGAATGGTGATGAACTCTAATGACTTACATCATTCTCCTATAAAGAACCTTAAAATATCAAATAATTACTGTTTTTTGTTTTTAAGCCTCATACATCCAAAGCATGATTTCCAACTTACTTATTTCAGACTTACCTCTAGCTTACCTGCTAGAAGAGGTTCAAAGAAGTTGTTCAAATCTGGCAATTTTAAGATGTGTAGACTTCAACTCCAAGGAGTTCCCCAGCCAGCATGCTGGTCTACGCATCTTCACATTGCCAAATTTGAAGAACACTGTGCTAGAGACTTCTGTGCATTACTCAAGGTTTGGAGACACATTCCAGGGTGCGCTAGTTTATGCAGTGCTGAGGTCTTTACCCTGAAGAAATTGAGAATGCTTGTAGAACACACTCAACTCCTACTGGCACATATACAACTAAAGAACTGAAGTTCAGTAGTGGTGGTTTCTGTTGTTACTGATCTATTTCCATGGATATGGTCTGAGTAAATTCTTACTTAAAAAAAAGAATGTGCTGTTCAATCTCACTTTATTCCTCTAGTGCAAATTGTGCTTCAGCCTGTGTTACTGTCATGTGACTATAAAGGCTGAGCCATGGTTATGGGGCCAGTGATGGTTCTATGACTACACGGTTGTTTTTTTAAGTTATTATTCTCAGTGTTAGGCATTCAGGTTTCTCCAGGGACATTTCTTTTGGCTCCCAATTTATTGCCCACAAAACTACTGAGTGACAATGCCCTTAACAACCCAAAGCTTTCAGTGTAGGATTGTTATTTTCTCATTGTGTAGAAATAAAAAGGCGTGTTTCCACAACTATTTAAAATGGCATTAAATTTCAATGCAATGTTATTAAAAGAAATATCTGAAGAATTACATTAGCTCCAATACTGTTCCCTCATCAATCAAGAACACATCACTGAGAATACAATGCAAAATCAGCACTGAGATAAAATACATTTTCTATTTATAGAAGCCCTACAGTTTAAAAGCCTCCCTCCATTAAGTTAGGCACAGCAAGAATTAAGACAAATACTCTCTACACAGACACATCTGTTACAGCATCTACAGCCCCTTCTTTGTTGACTACCCTAAAGCTTTTGATTGTGTGGATCATAACAAACTGTGGCAAATTCTTAAAAAGTTGTGAGTCCCAGACCACTTTACCTGTTTCCTGAGAAACCTGTATGTTGGTCAAGAAGCAACAGTTAGAACTGGACATGGAACAACAGATAGGTTCAAAATTAGGAAAGGAGTATGACAAGGCTGTATATCATCACCCTGATTATTTAAATTGTATGCAGAATACATCATACAAAATGCCAGGCTGGATAAATCACAAGTTGGAATTAATATTGCTGGGAGAAATATTAACAACTTCAGATATGCAGACAATACTACTCTAATGACAGAAAGTAAAGGGGAACTAAAGAGCTGCTTGATGAAGGTGAAAAAGGGGAGTGCAAAAACTGATTTGAAACTCAACATTAAAAAAACTAAGATCATGGCATCCAATCCCATCACTTCCTGGCAAATAGAAAGAGAAGAAATGGAAGCAGTGGCAGGTTCATTGGGCTTCTTGGGCTCCAAGATTACTGCAGATGTGACTGCAGCAACAAAATTAAAAAATGCTTGTTCCTTGGGAGGAAAGCTATGGCAAACCAAGACAGCATATTAAAAAGCAGAGATTAAAAAACCTTTGCCAACAGAGTTAATATAGTCAAAGCTATGATTTTCACAGTAGTAATGTATGGCTGTGAGTGTTGGACCATAAGGAAGGCTAAGATCAAAGAATTGTGATTCTGGAGAAGACTCTTGAGAGTCCCTTGGACTGCAAGGAGATCAAATCAATCAAACCTAAAGGAAATTAATCCCTATTGTTCATTGGAAGGACAGATACTGAAGCTGAAACTCAAATACTTTGGTCACCTAATGCAAAGAGAGGACTCACCGGAAAAAACTGTGATGCTGGTAAAGATTGAAAACAAAAGGAGAAAGGGATGGCCAAGGATAAGATGGTTAAATAACACTGTAGGGATTGGATGTGGATGGGAGTGGATTTGGGTAGATTCCAGGAGGCAGTGCAGGACAGGGAGGCCTGGCATGCTACGGTCCATGGGGTCATGAAGAGTCAGACATGACCGAGCAACTGAACAACTTAAATGCTTATTTATATAAAGGTAAAGGTTTCCCTTTTCAGTCGTGTCTGACTCTAAGGGGAGGTGGTCATCTCTGTTTCATAGCTGAAGAGCCAGCATTGTCCGAAGATGTTTCCATGGTCATGTGGCTGGCATGACTTTATGCTGTTCCCAGAATGCTGTTATCTTCCCACCAATTTAGGTAATACCTATTTATCGACTTACATTTTGCATGCTTTCAAACAACTCGGGTGGCAGGAGCTGAGGCAATTAACAGGTCTCAAACTTGGTTGCTGACCTTCCAGCTGACAAGCCCAGCATCTTAACCGCTAGTCTGCAAACTATATTTATTTAAGGAACAGTGTTATTTACCACTATGTAACAATGAGAAAAATGAATCAGCCAAGGGATGGAGTGCATGTCTATTGCTCATGGAACATTTTTGAATTTTAAATAACTGATGGAATAGGTTTATCTTCTTTCATATTTCATTCCCCCTTAGTTATGTTAATCATAAATTAAATCAACTGTACATAATTTTCAGCTTGTTCACTGATTGACTGAATCCTGGCTTCTGTCTCATTACTGATGGAATAATAACATTAGTTTTTAATTTTGGTGATGGCCATTTCACTTGCCATCACCAAAATGTAATTTATTGTAATTTATTTTTAGTATGATGTTTACTGTGTCTTATCCTGAGATATGGTAGACTATAAATTTCAGTAAATTTATAAATTATAATTTAAGTAAATCATAAAAACAACCACACAGAGACTACTCTGTATAAGTGGTGTTCTGAATAATGCCCAGTACTTCATTTGTTTACATAAAATACATGTTTTACTGTATTTTAAAGATTAATTAATGCTGTTGTGTTTTAGCAGTTACAATTATGTTGCTTTAAGAAAAAAATTACTGAAATGTTAGTATAAATCCAAAGTCTGAATAAACTCAAAATTAACAATCATATAAGAAAATAGGTATTGTTATTTATCTTTTTTTTCTTACATACTCTGTATGAATCATTTTTATGGGAAAATGCAGTTGGCATTGTGATTAAAAATCAATGCACAAAGCCTCTTGCATAATACATTATACTTAATAAGAATATGGAACTAATGAATTGATCATAAGAGATTATTCTGATAAAAATTACAGAAAGCAAAAGAAGAGCTAATTGCAATTGCTAATTATCTCAAATACAAAATGCTATAGTGTTGAAATGGCATTTCAGACAGTCTGTACTGACCGATGGCAGAATCATATAGGACAATGGAGCTGGCAATGGATGAAACTAGGATGTGTACATACACACACATCCATATCTACTGGATATGCCTATAGGGATTATTGGGCATTAAGAGGCACTTACCTCACCATTAAGGAGACTAAGGGAAAATTCCACCAACATAATACCTTGGATCATGTTTCCAGTGTAAAATTACATCAACTGAACTGCAAAAGAAATATAGGGTGCAAAAAGAATCCAAAAGCAAACATGAAAGAGAACATCTACCTCATAAAATAAATATTCCATACCTGAATCTGACATGTTCAATAGTATCATATGTGAGTTTGCTGCTGATGTTCTGGCTATGAGGATTTCCTAGATTAAAAAAACCGATTCATAAAAAGATACTTAATTTTTTACAAAACTGCAGCCTCAATTTTAGTTCCTCTACTTTTACATTTAATTAAAAGAGACATATATTCACTTCCTCCTCTAGTTCTGCCTCAGAACAATTCTGTCTGATAGGCTGGATTGTGAAAGACTGTCTGGTCCAATGATAGCTGAGGGTGGATTGGAACCTTATTCTTTCTCATATAAAAATATTATAAAATGCAACATAATCAGATAATAAAATTTTGAAACAGTAAATTATATCATCCAATTGGAACTGTTATTTTTTAATTATGCCAATAGATAAGTATGACCATCTAACATCTTGAATTCTAATTCTTTCCAGATATTAATAAATAATTGAAATAGAAGTTGTTCCCTTTCTTCCAATATGAAATATGATTGTAGTGCTTGCAGAATTAGAAACTTCTAATCATATGAAATTCTATTAACAGTATTATTCAGAACATAATTAGTTCTGTAAATTTTCCCTATCAAGTTATAATGGCAGGAGAGATATAGAGGTTGAGTTTTCTTCATTTCCCCTCCACACTTATAATTCCCATTAGAGACACTATTTAAATAGATCTACTACTGTAATGCGTCCATGCACGCATGCACAAACATATGAGAAACGGGGAGGAGAGACTTAAAATCTTGTTTATGTGGTATTCCTTTTTTTCCTTTCCTTTTAGTTTTCTATTTTAATTAAATAAATAAGCATTTTTTTAAAAAAATATAATGAGTATAAATAATTTATAAACAAATAAATCCTAATTTTGACTAAAATATTGCAATGTTGTTGAGTTTTTTTTCATTCAGTAAAGAAGGAGAAAAATATATATTGCTTAATTTCATCTTACCATAAACATTTGTACTGAGGTCATCAATGAAGGCTTTTAGCAAACTTTCTGGATAGAGAGTAGCACCTACATGGTCAAGATAAATGATTTCTACAATGGAAAAGATGACAATAGATAAATACAACTACCAATTATGTTCCTCCATCAAAATTTAACATAAATGGGATTTAAAAAAAATACTTTTGGACATATTTGAATTATTCCATCACTGCAAATAAATACCACCACCGCAAATAAAATAAAGTCAGTATAATGTTATTTATTTATTCATCATATTTCTAAACTACTCATCTCCCTCTGATTCCTTTAAAATGATTATACTATATTGAAAATATGAATTTATTGTCCTTTCTAAACTATAACAATTTGAGGACTATCTGAAACTCTAAACTGAATCTCATCCATAACTTGAGAGTCATACAGCAATGTATGACTCTTTCTTATATAGCTGGCACAAAATGTAACTGCATGGACAGTTCTTGGGGTCCCTAGGTTGGCCCATGTGAAGGATTCAATTCTGACCTTGAAGGATTAATTAAGGGAGTTGATAGGGATGAAGTCTGTGCTTGAACAACTTACCTGGAACAGTTGGAACTGCATGTCCACTAAGAACTGCTAACACTCGGCAACAACAATCTGGACATGGCAGTTTAAGATAAGAGGAAGTAACCAAGGGTAACCTTATCAGAGAGTTTGAAAAAAGAAAAATTCCTTTTAAGGGCATAAAGTTTATCAGTGGGTTTGCTGGGATAATAATGTGAAATGAGTAGCTAATGAGTGACTTATATATTAGAACTTCCTTGTTTCATGTATAAAAGAACCTGAAAGCCTTTGTTCAGGGTCTTGGCTCCTTTAGCTACTGAGACCCTTTTGCTTAAGTCCTTCAATAAAAGTTTTCTTTTGTAGCACTACTCGTGTCTGGCTCTAATTGGCTTCTGCGCCATTTGTGAACAACAGTTTCCTGGGGGCTTGTCCCAGATCAAGCTGCCTGGTCTTGCTAGGACTCAGTTGACAGACTAGGAAGGGCCTCTGAGTGATTTCAACTTGCTCTGTAGCCCTTGTCTATGTTCTGGGCAAAGTCAAAGGCAAAAACTCTGAAGAAACCAGGACAGCAGAATTGGAAGATTGGGATGAGTGGACTTGGTTCAGTGCACTTAGAAATCACAGGCATTCAAAGTATTGCGTTCTTTTGGGTCATGGAGATGTCCTAAGACTAATAGGCAGGTAAATAGTCTGAAACAGTAATAGAAAAAGGGAGAAACAAGAAAAGGAGGATCCTGTTCCAACTACTGGAAAAGTCGAAGACTCAAAATGGAGTCCCAATCTTTGCTCAAGGAGATTCTCCCTAGATTTGGTGTGCCATCGGGACCGGGGTCCAACAATGGGACCCACTTCACTGCAAAGGTGGTGGCCCAAGTGTCAGAGGCCCTTGGAATCAAGTAGAAGATGTGCTCAGCATATCAACCCCAGAGTAATGGCCAGGTGGAGAGGGCTAATGGCCTATTGAAGAGACATCTAGCAAAGCTTTGTCAGGAGACTCATTAGACATGGCCCCAAGCTTTGCCCTTAGTCCTGCTCAGAATGAGAGTAACACCCAGGAAGAGACTAGGAGTCAGCCATTTTGTGTACAAGTGTACACAATGTGTACAAGAATCTGTGGTCATCTTTCCTTGGCCTTGGATCTCTTTCTCATTAGTTGCAGGAGTGACAGCTTCCAGGATTTGACCAGCCCATCCACAACATAGAACTGGAAGATTGGGTCTTGGTGAAATAATGGACAGATGAAAGCCCATTGGCAATCAAGCAGAAGGGTCCATTTCTGGTGTTGCTGATTACCTACATGTTGGTGAAAGTTGAAGGAATCAAAACATGCATTCATTACACCAGAGTGAAGAAGACACAGGAGCCCCAAGGAGACCAGAAGAAGAAAGGATGGACTGTCCGACCACAACAAAATGAAGGATTGGGAGGATTTAGTCAGCCAAAAATATTCACTCACAAGGAAATAAGAGCACCACATCAACAGGATTTGTGGTAGATTAAGACTGGATTTATATAATTAAGGGAAGGTGGTATTGGACCCAGGAAATAAAACTGTGGGTACAGACTGACAATAAGGAAACCTACAGTTCCATAAACACATTGTGACAATCTCTCAGAATATCTCTAATCCTTTTGGACCTCAAGATGCCAACAATGGGAAGAGAGAAGGAGCCCTGTGTGACAGTGGTACACATCATAGTCTACCTTAATGTGAGTTATGCTACCCATTTCTTCTGGGATCCCAAAGAGCATGTGGACTTTAAGGGAAATACCTTAATAAATTTAATGAGGAGCTTGGCAGCTATGCTGAACATAACTAAGTGTTGGTTATGTACCTATCTGCCGGAGCACACAGAAGAATGGGCATGGGAAGCATATGCATGGACAGAGAATGAATATTGTGCCCATTATCTGATTATAGCACAGGCTTTACTAACTAAACTAAGATAAACAGTATCCTAAATGTTGAATCCCCAAACATGTTTGCCCTGAAGCCAGAGTGTCTAAAAATACAAAAATACTTGTTTTCACCTCATATAAATGGCAACCTTACTTCCCAAGCAACCTCACCCCCATCCGCAGTAAAAGTGAGTCACTTAAACCAAGAGTTCCTATGCAGACAATACACTAAGTCAGCAAAGCTTTTTTGGTTTGCTGAAAACTACCAATTGCAAATATGAACCCTTGTTAATCAACCCCATATCACTTTTTGCCTTCTTGGGAATTACAATTGGACATGCAGTAATTTTACAGTACATGATTTTTTGTGGGAAAATTGAAGTCAGAAAAAATGGCCTCTTAGCAGATGGAGATAGCTGGTGGGTTTGAGCACAAATGCCTATAAGTGGCTGCCAGATGAATTTAGGGCACAATTCATATCTCCAGTCCTAGTCACTACTAAGATAATTACACAAGGCTGACTAAGGAATAAAAGGGGCTACCCCCCTCTTCTTTAGATGTAGGACACTGGTTTGTCATTACCCTGATCCCATCATATGGAACTAGTAATTTGGCATCAATTTTGAATAAGTTAGTCACGTTCATTGACATTTGGATGAACAAAACTCTTCAAATGATCAGTGAAACTAACACTGAGCTATTTCAGATGCTACAGATGGTCTTATAGAATTGTATGGTCTTGGATACAGTGCTTGCCATACAGAGAGGATTTGTGCCCAATAGGAAGTAAATGTTATTTTAGGTGCAACAGGAATGGTTGACTTACAAAAATTTTGTAAAGAAAGAAAGGGATTTCTGGGCATGGTTAACCAACTGGATACATCATGTGTTTGTGATTTTCATATTAATTATTATGTGACTAATTTGTTGTTTATGTTTGCAAGGCTTATCTGCCTGTATCAATTACTATAAAACCATCATGCCTAGACATGCAGGGAGAAATATGTTATAAGGTGATTCTTTTTTGATAAAAACTCAAAAAGAATCAAAGCAAGGAAACCTTTGATTAAGGATTCAATTAATTTAAGGGAGATGATAGAGATGAAGTTTGTGCTTGTACAACTTGCCTGGAACATACATATCCGCTAAGGAGAAGAAATGCCTATACCCAGCAATAGCAATCTGGATGTGGTGGTTTAAGACAAGAGGAAGTAACCAAGGGTAACTTTATCAGTAGTTTGAGAAAAGAAAAACTCCTGTTAAGGACATAAATTTCATCAGTGGGCTTGCTGGAATGTTGTCCATCACCATTGCAAACAAGAAGGGGCTGAGGGCCAATCCTTGATGCAAACCTACCTTAACTTTAAACCACTCTGTCATTCCTACCACACACCTCACTGCTGTCACACTGTCTTCATACATATCCTGTACCAACTTCACATACTTTGTCGCTACTCCAGACTTCCTCATACAGTACCACAGCTCCTCTCTTATGCTTTCTCCATATCCACAAACACACAGTGCAGTTCCTTCTGGCCTTCCCTGTACTTCTCCTGCAGCACTTTTACCGCAAACATTGCATCGGCAGTACTCTTTCTTGGCATACAACCATATTGCTGTTCACTGATCTTCACCTCTCCTCTCAGCCTAGCTTCTACTACTCTTTCCCACAGCTTCATGGTGTGGCTCATCAACTTTATGCCTCTA
>JANHZU010003647.1:58546-69749 GCA_032468055.1 Acrochordus granulatus
TAGCAGAAAATGGCAAGTAAAACCCCAAAGACTTGCTGTTGATGAGTGAAGACTATAACCAGGCTAGCTATACCTCCCGTTTGGAAACTCAAAATCTCCTCTGCAGCCTTTCGATTATTTGTGGAATGAGGGAAGGTGGGGAGGAGAAAACTGGTTAACCTTTTCTTGAATTTTGGGAGAAATTTGTGGGGTAAATCTGATTTCACTGTAAGCCTCCACTTTGCTCATTTTGGAATAGCTAAGGAGTCTTAGTTATGTCTCTTAACTCTCTTGTAAAGCTTAAGATACCCATTTTGCCATTCATCTGTTCCCCATAAGATGAAAATGTTTGTCCGCTGTTTAAAGGACTTATATGGCTACCATCTCAGCATGCGATGCTGGTGGCGAGCAAAGTAAAGCACCAACAATCACAAAGACAGAAGTATAGCAACCATCAATACCACCAATAAATGTTGACCTTAGCCCACTTGAAACTTTTGCTCTTGGAGGAAACAATAAATACACAATTGCTGCAGCGCAATATCAATCTACCTTACGTATTCAGTATGGAGCTATATGGATATTGGTGAGGCAAAGTCAAGTTCCAATGTTTTACAAGAAGATGAGGAGCACCTTGTATTAAACTATAAGGTTATTTTAGTACAGTGAGAGAATTTCCCCCCACATTTTCAGGTTTGGTGTTCTCTCAAAAATAAAGTTTTTGGGGACACCTGCTCAATGGGGGAAGTGGTTGACAAAGCAGGACAAAATCTTCAAGAAACAAGTGCAGGATCTGAAGCTTTGAAGATGCCCTGTCCTTTCAGCACAATCAAGCAATGCCATGCGGGTAACCAAAAATGATGTAAGATCAAAAGTTGTTTTGCATGACTGCTTAACACTCAGCATGCCAGATTAACACACATGACTGATTAGCACGCATGACTGATTAACGCTCGAGGCACGGAGGTTACTGTACCAATGGAGAAAACCTTCAGCACTAAGGTCTGTTGAGCTCAACACGTGACCCAATGCCACTGAAATGCTTCTAGAGAGCTGCAGCTGATTGCCTCTTGCCACAGATGAACAGTGACCAATTCTCTTTATGTTGGCTCAGCAACTAGAAGAGAGGAATACTGCGGTCCAAAAGTATACCTGTCTGGTCATCTGCCAGACACAGTCTACAAACTGGAGGAAAACAGGAGATCGGTCAGCATCAGCGTGGTTTTTATCTCCGTGGCCAACTCTCTGAAATGAAACATGAGAAAGGTAAAAGGACAACCACACACACACACAGGCGCACAGACGCAGGGCGATTACCCTACTTCGAAAGCATGTAAAAGTGCAAGTAGATAAATAGGTATTGCCTACTCCAGCGGGAAAGCTAACAGCGTCCGTGCACCTCTGGTGTCTAGTCATGCTGGCCACATGACCACAGATGTGTCCTCGAACTTGGAAAAGGAGATGAGCACCGCACCCTAGAGCCGGTCACGACTAGTGGGGAACCTTTACCTTAAGAGAACCAAAGCAAACAACTCACAGACCTGCAGATGGAGCCCCAACTTCTGGTTTGCAGCCTCAAGAACTACTAAGCAGTATTTTTTCATGTCTCTCCTCCCCACCCATTTAGAGCTCCCTGTGGATCTCTTACAGTGTAAATATTTTCATCCTTCATCCTCATCTAATAACATGTGAATTTAAGGACACTCTGTGGGAACTAGGCAAGGCCTATCTCAGTCCAGGATTTTGTCTCTCCCAGTGGCCAGCTAGGTTGCTTCTGAGGTTCTCCGAAGGAGAAAAGACATAACTCCCACGTTGCTTCCTTGTAACAGGTATTTTTGGCATGCTGACCCCCATCCTGAAGTGATATGAATCTTCAACGCTGAGTCTTGGTGTTGACTCTATCAAGATAGCTTTTGACAGATTCATGCATCTGTTTTATTATCATACTTTTAGATTTATCCATGTTAATATCCATCGACACTTCCCTTAATAAATTCTACATGTGCATTATGTACTGCGTAAAAAATAATGCTTCATCTATTTTAAATCTCCTGCTACTCAGTTTCATTGGAAGTTTCATTTAAAGTTTTGCATGATGAGAATAGTTTACGCTATCTTTTTTCTCAGTGCCATGTATTACTTCCTGAATCACACCCCTCTTCAGTTTTTTTTTTACAGTTATTACAGTTCCAAACATCCTAGCCTTTCTTTGTAGGAAAAGTGTTCAGGAATGTTGCTTATTTTTATTGTCCTCGTTTTCACTTTTTCCAGTATTGGTAATCCTCAACTAACAAACATTCATTTAGCGACCATTCAAAGTTACAGTGGCACTGAAAAAAGAGACTTACGACCAGACCTCATGCTTCTGGCTGTGCAGCATCTCTCATGATCAGGCACTTGGCAACCGGCATGAATTTATGATGGTTGCAATATCGTGCGGTCATATGATTGCCATTTGCAGCCTTCCCAGCCAGCTTCCAACAAAGTCAATGGGTGAAACCGGATTTGCTTCACAATCATGTGATTCACTTAGCCAAGGCAATAATTCACTTAATAACTGCGTAACAGCTTGCAATCCCATTTCCTTCATCTCAATAAATCTTGTTAAAGAGAATTCTGTGCAATTCTAGCTTGAAAAAAATCACTTTCAGTTTTCAACAGTTATCCAAGACCCTGACATCAGAATACCAAAATTATTGCACATCATTTTTCCACAGTAGACTCTGGAACATTTCCAGTCTCTTACAATTAAATCTGGGTGGTGATCAGCAAGCTGCAGGCCAGTTTATGAGTGTGTACTTGCAGGCTGAAATCAAGGATCAGCAGCTTGAGATATGCAACTCTACTTATTTACGATATCCACTAATTGGCCAAACACAGAGAAATAGCTAAGGGGAAAGAGACATTATGAAAGGCCTATGGACAAATGCTCAGCCCTCGGCAGAATTCCAAAATTCTGGACAAGTGCACAGAAAAACCCTCATTCTGGCTTTTCCTCTCCTTTCTGCTACGATTATTGTTCTATGATTGACTTCCAAAATCCTCTGATGCTCTACCAAAAAAATCATCTAGCTCACCAGCTGGAATCTGTGCCCGAAACTCAGCCATTCTTTCTCCACCAGCACCTCGAAGCCTCGTATTGTCCTGTAATAGCCATCCAACATGAGCATAGCCAGAGAGGTGAGTTGAGCGGTACGGTCCCAGCCATCGCTACAGTGCACAATCGCTGAGGTCTTGCCTGATTCCACCTTGTCAGCGATCCGAAGAGCTCCGGCAAGAATCAGCTGTGTTGAAAAGAAGGGCATTGAGCCAGCGGTTAAGATAGCAGGCTAGAAAGCAGGAGGCCGTGAGTTCCAGTCCTGCCTTAGCCATGAAAACCAGATGGGTGACCTTGGGCCAGTCCCTCTCTCCCAGCCCAACTCACCTCACAGGGTTGCCATTGTGGGGAAAATAAGAGGAGGAAGGTATTTTGGATTTGTTCTCTGCCTTGAGTTATTTGTAAAAATAACAACAGTGGGATACAAGTAAATTAAATAAATAATGCAACGGTGATATTTTATCACACATAGAAGAAGGCTTGATGGAACAAAACAATTGGGCTCCATCCGTCCCCTTCACAATTCCAATTAAAAAAAATCCCCAAGCTAGTATCTCTATATCATGGGATCACTACGGGGAAAGAAAAAGCAAGGAATACTGTCCAGTATGTCAATATGTTTTTCCTGACCTTCATGTTGATGCATGCATTTAGTAATTCTAAATTTCTACTCTCCAAGTTCGATTATATTCCAAAGATTATATCCAAGCTTATTTGCCAAGGCTTACATACGTGTTAATTTAAGATACAACGGACTGAATTTGTACTCCTACGTAATGAAAAAATAAATTAGGGAAGGTAATCTTTGCCACTTAGATATATTAGACCATATTTCCTACAATGCATGGCTGTCAGTCTCACTGACTGCAACTTCTAGTTCATGCCTTTGGAGTGGGATAGAAGAATCTGGTTACCCCTGGAATAGCCCCAATGAAACCATAGCTAAGTTAACTTCCATAATTAATGGTTTTATGCTATATGCTTAATCTAGTTATGATATCATTGTTGGTTTTACAGTTATAGTTATGGTATTATTTTTAGTTTTATAAAATATGTTGAGTCATATAGTACCAAACAGACTGGATCTGCACAATGTACTCACCTTTACAAAAGAACCAATAATGTTAAAACTAAGATTTACATATTGTGCAAATGCACTGCCAAATCTTTAAGTGACCTGTTGTGTGAACACAGCCAATGTGTGATTCAGGATTCAAGCTAAAACGTTTTACAACTGTAGCTTTTGTCAACCTGTTATAACAAAGACGTCTGACATGAAGTCATCGTCACTCCCAATTTTATAAGACGGTCCCAATGAGTAGAGAAATATAAATATAATATTTCTATCAGAAAATCGACCCAGTGCCTTTACAGTTACGTGAACCCATCAAGTAGATGCAGAAGACAAAGAAATGAGTGATGTGGAAAGCAAAGAACAAAGGAAAGATTCATCCCTCCTTCTCTGAGGGAGACAGGCAATTTAAAAATGTGACAAATAAATAAAAATAAAATTGGGTATCCATTATTCAAGTATACCTGTTGAATCAGAGACAAGAACATTGTGGGGATTTACCTAACTTATGTGATGACATCATCACGCATATGATGCCAATCACACCATTTGCAATTACATAAATTGCAGCAGAGAGTTGGTCTGATGCATGCCATGTCTAATCAGTCAAGATCTGGCAAATTGAGCTTTCGCTGTATTTTACAAGCATTCCTGTTTTGCATAAAGTAGGTGGAACTTTATAGTGTAGGCTGGAAGAGAATGAACAATCAAGAGAACGCAATTCTAGTTGGGATTGACTGCAAACCATTTCAGATACCCACTGGAAGATCTCCTTTGCCTTCTGAATGCCCTCAGTCCACCCCTGCTGTAAGAGGGTCCTGCTGATAAAAACTGTCAACAGATTTATTCTCTCCTGTCTTCACAAAAAAGACAAACTATTAACCCTCTTCACAGTAAAAGCATGAGAAAACGAACAAGAATCATACTACCAAACCGCCCGTTTCATTTGAAAATAAGATTTTTCTGGAAGAGATGTGAGATTTCCTTCTTGTCTCTTTGGACTGGAAACAGTTAATCCAATAAATGAGTATCTCAAAGCTCTAATTAACAATTATTTATTAGAAGGAAGCATAAGATGACAACAGGAAATTCTAATTAATACCTTAAGTCTCTATTATGGCAGCCAAAGAGCATGAAGTCCAGACCCTATTCCTGGATAGTGGAAAATGTTTATCAGTAGGGAGAGTTGCTATGAGAGCTGTTGAATCCATGCCAGTAAAAAAACACACCATCATAATATATCTTATTTGTTTTATGGCATTTCTAGGGCACTCCATTCCCAATGGACTCCCTGGCCTAATTCTGACAGATTCTGAATACCCATCAACTGACCTTGATATGCTCTAACCAATGAGTGGATTCCAAATTCGACAGCCAGTGAGTCTCTTCTATGTTGGGATATATAATCTCTTTTAGTTTCCTCAATGACTCTCTCATGACATGGATATTATGGATGTCCAAGAAAACCAATTCAGCATTCTGATAAGCATCCTCACTTTCATAACCTCCTCCTTTCGCCTGCAAAGACAGAGAATATCGGAGTGTTTTGGGCTAGCTGAAATTCCAAGTCTGCAAACTCCATTTCATTGACAGCACAGCTCTACACAGTTCCCTGCTACTGTTGCTAAGACTGAAATGAGAGTTTATTTTTTGAATCTTATCTATTTGGGGGTGTTGCTTCAATGAAGAGGGAATGGAGGAGAAGAGATGGCAGAGCCAGGGGGAGGAGTGAAAAGAGGGATTAGTCTAGCATCACTACGTAACCACAAATGTACAAAGTCCAACCCCTCTTAGTTGCTGTTGAACCTTAACTTGAGCCAACAAGGTGCTGACCGTTAGTTGACAAGATTAATGCCAGGCACAAAAGACAAGATCTACTCTTAAAGGTTCCAATTAAATGATTTATTGATAAAGCCTATACAAGAATCTTCTCAACTACCAGTCAGCACCTTGTTGCCCCAGATAACGTTCAGCCTGAATCAGGAGGGGTTGGATTTTGTATTATTAGTACATAGTTTATGCACCAACCTATGCTAGACTAATTCCTCTTTTCATCCCTCTCCCTGGCTCTGCCATCTCTTCTCCTACAGAGAAGCAGCATAAAAAGTTCCATTAGATGATGTATCAAGTTAACCTCCTTTTGGTCTTTGAGAAACAATCACAAATCTTGCTTTTTTAAGACCATCTTTTGAAGGAAAAGCAAATGACCTTATCTTGCTATTTTAATTCCACTGCTATTTTTAATGGACTGATTTTTCTATGGCTCTTATTAATTTGGAAAGCCCGTTCACAGCTCTCCAACTCTTTTTCTCCCACACTTGTCCCTGCTCTGAAAATCAACAATCGCTCAGCTTTGGGGCTTTGAGGTTTCCTAAGAGTAAGGTCTCCTCAGTGGTGGGCAACTCTTTCTGGAGCTCAAGTGTTAATGATCTAATATTCTTCCAGATGTCAAGTTAAAACAAATACTGCTCCATCACGTTTTTCCAACTGTAAATTCCTATTTTTAGCTGCAGAGTTACACAAGAAGTTTTTTTAAAATCTTTTTAGCAATATTTGAATTGTTATGCAAAACTGTGGGAGATGGAGAATTATTCACATTAATGACTGAGGTGTTAATCCACAACAGAAAAGCAGTGCAGAGAAGAATACTCAGAGAACTGTTCACTCCATTTTAACAATTGTAAGTTTTACAAGCAAGGACACATTTCTATTTGTATAGATTCAGCCATAGCGAGAAGATTCAACAAAGCTTCTTGCAAATGCTTTGGAGTTCGACTCCCAGAATTACAGGCGGTTTGCCAGGCTGACTAAGGCTAAGGGGAGTTGTAATTTAAATTATCTTGAGGGGACAAGGCTGCCTATCTGTAAACTAATGGTTGCTGGGAAACTCATCAATCCCATAAGATAGTAAGATTTTCTTGAAATACAGAGCAGTACTTGTTGATTTCCTAATTATCTGTCCTCCACTTGGCATAACCCTGAATACAGGGATTGAAACTTCCTGGACTTTTTGCCATAATGCCTTCTGCTACTTGAGGGTTGAAGCACTCAATTACTGGAAGGTGCTATGTGGGAACTGTCTGAAATATTTGTTGTAAGAGTAAGACAACCCAACCTTGTTCGCTACCGCATTCACGCTTGGCCTGGCATCAAAGATCAGTATTTTGTGGGACTGGGCATTGGAATCCATGATAGATTGCAGGTACTTTTCATCTTCTTTGCTCCTCTTGCCGCTCACACCAGCCATGGGCTGGCTGCAGCGAGTGATGGTGGCTTGGCTTTCTGGATGAATCCATGACAAAACCTGGCAGAAGAGAAGAGTGGGATATTATGGCTCAATGTTTAATTACTCTAATTCAAACCACTGCAACTACAGTCTGAAGTATTCATACTGCTAGGATGAGTGATGTCCACAAATTGTAAAATAATTCTTATTGTGTTTTTTTCTCAAAAATCCATTTGGTGAAGGATGCAGCCCGACACATCTGGAAGCTACCAATCTACAGAAGTCACACTGCTAGTGCCATACTTACGGGTATGCGTCCCCTTGACCGGAACGCAGCCACTTTCTTCAACTCCTCATCTGGAATATTGGCTGGAACTACCAAAAGGGATGGGTAGGTATCGCAAAGCTCATATTGCTCATTGATTGTAGTCATTCTCCAACTTTCATTAGGAATTCCCTACATAGCAAAGAGAAACCAGTCAGAAGATTTTAATTCAAAAGAAAAAGAGGGAGGGGAAGAAAGGAGAGTTGAGGAGAGAAGAAAAGGGAAGGGAAATCAAGTCTCTCTGGATACTATTCTCTGAAAAATTAAGTCCATTTCACTGTATACTTTGCAGAACAGATTTCTGTTTCTATCAGCTTTACTTCTAGATTTTTAATTAGCAACTGAAGAAAAAAAATCACCTTTAGAGATGGCAGGTTGCTTTGAAAATGTACAAGGTGACTTTTTATTTCTTTGAGCCACAAAAATGCCTCATATTCTCTGCAGTGCTGGTCATTCCGCAGAGGCAGCATCTTTGCTGCAGCTTGACCTGGGTAGGCACGTGATATGCAGTGATTTAGGTTAATCTGACCCAGACACACTTACCTGGGAATATCTTTGATTTGACCATCCCATTTGAACAGTCTTTCTCAACCTCCACAACTTTAAGATGTATGGACTTCAACTCCAGAATTCCCAAGCTGGCAGAGGTTGAGAAACACTGCATGAGAAGTCCTTTCGTCCAGCAATTTTGCAATAAGATAGTTTGCTACAGAGCAAGACATGCAAACCAGAAGTGGAATAATGAAACTCACCTGTCTTCTGTACTCCAGAACGGGATCATAAACCTTCCAGCCATTTTCTGGGAAAACTTCTTTGTACTCAAATGCGAATAGAGGCTTAAAAACAATGGAGAAATTCTTTAGCATTTTATCTCCCATTTTTACTGCTAATGACATTCCGAATAACTGTCCTCACGTAGCCTTTTTTTGTTTGTGTAGCTTCATAAAAGCGTAAAAGAAGAGCAGAGATCTCTAGAACTTGCATATGTTATAATAAGCAGATCGATATACTTATCTCTATATTCCTTTATTTTCTCATCTATGAAACTACCAAATGAATGGGATGCAGAAATGAATGGCTCTGAAGGACAGGCTTAATAGGAATCGTATTTCAAAGCAGCTATCACATTTTGTAGTCGGATATGTAAGACTGCTAGGACCAGTCTTCTATGTCTGGCGACGGGCATATCAGTTTCACTATGTAAAATTAGCTTTCGGTTTGGAGAAATCTGCTTAAAATGACGCAAGTGTTGGAATTCTGAACTCTCTTCAGGTCCTGCTTGAGGAGGAGCTCCCTGCACGTTCAAGGGAGTGTACCACATCTAAATCTAAAGGTCAATCAGAGAGTGACCTACGCTTGTTCTTGTGATCGTAGCGCATATCCAATCTTGACTGATTTTAAGAAGCCAAGCAAGAAAAGATCACATTTGCATTTTGATGGGAGATTAGCAGGAAATCTTAGAGCTATATACTAGAGGGGGAAATTGAAAAGAAAAACACCCTGGAAGGAGGCAATGATAAATCTTCCGTATTGTTGCCAAAGAAGCCCTCAGGGATGTGTTCCTCGAGTCACCAGGAGCTGAATTCAACCCCAAAGTTTATTTATCCCTTCAGACTACTTTCGAAAGAAAGGAATGCTTGACAACCCCCAAATAATGGGAAAACTGACTAATCTCAAGGTTTATGGGGAAAAAATATCGAACAATTCTGATTCGCCTTTTGCAATATGAAACAGCACAGCCTTGCTTTTATAGACTGCCTTGAGGTCAAAAAGCCAAGAAGCCTCATCATGATCAACACCTCTCCACTTTCTTCCATTTTTATCCTACAACAAAGCCATTGTATTGCTTGGAAAAGTTCGTGTTGGTAAGATGAGCAAAAAATGCTTACCAAGTGATTGGACGCCGGAAATGCATATTTTGTCAAGTTCTCAAATATGGATCTTCTCGTGCGGCCTTCTGGTCTGTGAGCGAACCGAAGATTTCGAACATCCTACAGAACGGAGGGCAAAACTGGGTCTTACCAGAAGCCTACCGGTACACTTACTGATTCATTTGCTGAGAAGGTTATCAATTGGTTCCAAAGTCTCCCTATGTTACACAGCAAGGAGGAGAGCAATTATTTTGTACAGGGAGAGTCAAAACTACAAGTCTGCCTCTTTAAGATGATGCCTACATACAGTATTTGAGGGGTCCACCAATTTGGATGGGGAAAAAGATGTAACTAACCTCTAATTGCAATTCAGCTTTTTATTCAATCAAGAATGTAGGCAACTGCAGCTTCTAGACTCCAAAAATGTTTAACTTCAATGAATTATAATACCTTAAAATGTAAAATCAGAATAGTCCATTCTTCCATTGGACACAGAATTGGGTTCAATGATCTTCAGAGTCATTTACAACCCTTACATTTTATGATTATGGGAACTTTCTACCACATGCATTACTGAAAGCCATGAAGCCATTGCTGTGGATTGTGAATTCAATATTTGCCCATTCTTGACAAACCAGTTTACCTTGCACACAATTTCTAGGCCATATGAATTTTCACCACGACTAGAAGCTCCTCCAATTTTCTCTACTCTGTTAATCACTCCAAGAGGGCCATCTAAAACAAATGGGGGGTCCTGGAGAAAATGGAAATATATTAAGAAAGTAGTAAAACCAAATAATTTTTTAATACAGAGCCTCGAACAGTTTTGATAGTTAGCCATGCAATAAACTTACAAATATGTTCAAAGACTCTGTTCCCTTAAGTTGAACACATCTTAATTACTATATTACTGTAGACATCTTTATTATATTTATATTCCACCATTCCTTAGAGAAGTCAAAGTATATTATGTAGGATATGCTTTCATTTTATCACCAAAGCGACATCCCTGTGAAGTATGGTCGTCTGAGAGAGAAATTCTGGCCAAAATCATTCAGTAAGTTTCCATAGCTGAGAGTGGATGAACTTGGATATTTCCAGTTTTAATCCAACCTCTAAAGAGCTACTCAACACATGGCATATTTTTCTTTGTTGCAGACCATTTCAACTTGGGACAACTGTCTATAAAAGCTTGGTATAAGAAAATGTCATTCTTAAGGTAGCTTTTGTTAATACGTAATATGGAAACATGAATATGCCTGTACAGCTGTGTACAGAAAAGCCTGCACCTTCTTACAACAATCATGAATTTTGCCATCATTGTGCAAGAAATAACAGAGTTGCTCTTGGGAGACTGAATCCACAATGTAGCTCAGCCGTAAGGAATATAAGAAGTTGATGAATAATCAGTATAAGCTCTGGTTCATTTAGCTCACATTCATCTACTTTGCTGGCAAAGGTTCTCTCATGTTCTCACATGTACATTTTTCTTTCCCCCCATTTTATTATCTTGTTGGAAATCAGGCATGTCCACCCTTGGTAACTTTAAGATGCGTGGACTTCAACTCCCAGAATTCCTCCGATAGCTATGGTGGCAGAGGAATTCTGGGCGTTGTAGTCCACACATCTAAAA
>JANHZU010003647.1:108982-121312 GCA_032468055.1 Acrochordus granulatus
AGAGTAGTGGAGAGAGGACACCGCCCTGAGAAGCACCAGTACTGATGCTTCTGAGTCCTGGATGCAATTTTCCCTAGTTGCTTCCTCTCTATAAGGCAGCTGGTTATCCATTTACATGTACGGGTAGGCACAGTCAGCTGGGTCGATTTATAGTGAAGATTGGCTGGGATGATGGTGTTAAATGCTGAGCTGAAGCCCACGAAAAGGACCTTGGGAATCAAGGTGTTGCAGGATATAATGCAGTGTCGTATTGACAGCATCATCTGCTGACCTGTTTGCTGATTAGGCAAATGGTAGAGGGTCCAACGGTGGATCTGGGATGACTTCCAGATGTCTTCATGACGAGGGATATTAAAGTGACAGGTGTGTTGTCAGCGGAGGAAATGTCTCCATTGACTCCACTCAGTGGAGGAAATGCCATTAAGGCAATTAGTATCTGGGCAGTTCCAGTTATTAGATGCACAGTGGGAACAGTGAGTTGGACGCAAGCAGAACTAAAGTCCTGGATAGGAATATCTGGAAAATAATGGCAGTGAAGCACGCCTTTCATCCATGTCGTGATGTCGACAGAGTCTACCTACCAAGGAAAATAGGTGGGCGTGAAATGTTGCAAGTGCACCAGACAGCTGAAGAGGAAAAACGGGCATTGGAAGAAGACCTGAAGAACAGCGAAGAAGGAGCATTAAAGCTGGCATGCCAGGAAAGCTTGCTGAGTCCTGGAGAGATGAAACCGGCATACAAGAAAGGCCAAATGAAGCGTAGAAAAGAGACACGGCAAGGCAAAGCATTACATGGCCACACTGCGCATTAAAAAAGGTAGCAGCAAAGCCGATAACAACAAGAGCCGGCAATGACTAAGAGCAGGAAAACCGAAGAAAGAGGCAGAGGGGCTAATTCTAGCTGCGCAAGACCGAGCTCCAAGAACAAATACATGCCAGGCCAGAGTTAGAAAAGAGCGACAGAAAGCAAACGTTGCTTCTGCAGAGGAGCTGAGGAAACATTGGACTACCTAGTTGGCAGCTGCAAGAAGACTGCGCAGACTGACAACCACAGTGGCATGACAAAGCAGCCAAAATGATGCTTTGGAACATTTGCAAGAAATACCATTGGACTGCAAGTGGTATTTACGGTGGGACCATAAAACAGACAAAGAAAACGAGGATACTAAAGCATTCTGGATTTTTAGAATTCAAACAGGCAAGCAATTGCCACATAACACCCTGGACTTAACCACTGTTGATCAGAAAAGTAAAAATGTCTGGATAGTGGACATAGCAGTACCTGGAGACAGCAGAAGAGAAGAGAGAGAAATGAAGAAAATCACAAAATACAAAAAATCTGCCAATAGAAGTAAAGGACGGTGGCAAAAAGAAACGAAGATAGCGCCAGTAGTGATAGATGTCTGGGATGCAGCCCTCAAACTTTCGGAGCACCACTAGACCACCACTGGCATTGACGAAACGACCATTAGTCAATTGCAAAACGCAGCTTTACTTTGAGCAGCTTCCACCCTGCGACAATACTTCTAATATTACTAAGCTGCAACATCTGCCTGTTCCAGGTCCTTGGGAAGGACTTGCTAGGTAACATCTGGCTGGCTGCACAACCAACCATAATTCATTAAATTTATATCCCACCTGATTCCACAAGGGAAATTTTGGGCTAGGAGAAGACAGACAGCACTACTTTGAAACGGGGACAAATAAAGGTTCTGGGCTGTCTCAGGCATGAGCAGGGGAGAGGAGATTCTGGTAATGTCTCTGATTGTCTTCATGCTGTGACAAAGAGAATATGAACTCTTCAGCTGGGCTGGTGCTGAATTTTCTGGGCTCATTTACTTTCCTTTTCCCAAGTTAGAGTCACTCCACTTTTTTTTTTTTGCAGACAATTTGTTCTTACAGAAGAGTCTTCCTCTTATTGGTAGCCTTCTGCTGAGGCAGGCTGACGTTGGATCAAGGTGATCCTGCAGGAAAGTCATATTTTACATTGAAAAATGGAAGGAAACTTCCTGTGCAAACATTCTAGTATATATGGAAGAGTCATTGGAGGTTGATGAGCTGTGGAGCTCCAATTGGGTCTCTAGAGAACCATCTTCCTTCTAGCCACAGAGGTCTCTCTTTAACTGCCAGAGAGAGCCAACTTAGCACTTAGCAAGTCCTCCTCTCCTCTCCTCTCCTCTCCTCTCCTCTCCCTTCCCCTACCCCACCCTACCCTCCATTGAAAACCCATAGTGAGGACCTATAAGGTGAAATTTCACTCTGAATTGCTGAGTACAAATTTTAAAGAGCCTCAGTATGGATCATCGCGGTGATACTCCGAGGTGTTAGGTGACCTCCAAAGTCACAGTTGTTTCTGTACAGACCCACTAAAAGTTGTGTGATTAGAGACAAGAATGTGGAGATTCATTTGAAGCTGAGTTTGGATGTAACAATACTGATTTCATGGAAGACCTTCCTTGAGGTTAATATTTCAACTGGAAAGACTATTATGATGAGGAGCTATATTTTACTTCCACACATCTCCGACTGCCATGATCGTTTGTGCCAAAGCAGAGTCCACAAGCAGTGGAAGCACAGTTCCTTCTGCTCCTTTTCCAACTGCTGCACTCCTTTGGCAACATTCACATCTGTAATTTCAGAAGAGATTTATTTTCGGCCATCAGCTCTGGGTAGCTCTGCCTTGCTTCTGCATTTATTTTCTATATTTAAAACAGTGGCAACAGCCTCCTTTTCTTGGAGTAACTGAATAAGGGAGAAGAGAGATCGAAAGCTCATGGTGTACAAGGGATTGCCCTTGAATTCTATTTTAAGCTTCCAGGGTTACCCTTGGCAGGGTAATATGGAACAGATTTGGGAAGGGAGAGGAAGTCCTGAGTAGCTCTTGGCTCTTCTCCACTATTTCCCAATCCTTGGTTGGGAAAATGGGCCTTCCGGATCCTGACATCAACAACAACAGCTAAATATTGGCTGTCATGGGAGGATAAAAGCAACCTTAATGGGACAGTAGTTTTCAAATCAACATCCTTCATTCTGTCTTGACAAATGGAGGAAAAAATACCAATGTGGGCATCTGGAAGAACCCTCCCTTGAGTTCCAGCCCAGTCTTTATCACCATCTTGAAAAGGAAGAGAGAAAAGTAGAAAAGCAGAGAGGAAATTGGCCTAATTCCAAAATAACATGAAATTTAAGAATTATAGATTCACTGAACTGGAAGAGCTCCTGAGCCATCAGGTCTAACCCTCAACCCATCTCTCTGCCATTGGACTACTGGATCCAACTCAAAACAGCCACAGCAGCTGGCTTTCCAGCCTCTGCTTGAATATTTCCTATGAAGAGAAGTGACTAACTCTTTTGGTGACCGGTTCTACTTACTCTTGCTACAGTAATAGAGTTTTTTCCTCTTAACATTCAAGTTGAGCACTTTTATAAAACACAGTACTTCAAGAAGAAGTACTTTTGGTCAGATTTATTTTCTCTATCATTTAAACCATTTATGTGTCAGAAAAAGAATCAGGGGTCTTCTTTCCTAGTACCCAAAAAAACTGAATGACACATGAAATTCCCAGAAGGTGCCTCTAGCTATAAATTAACAGCAAATCTTCGAGTAAGGATCTTCAGGTTATAATATCCACATGCTAGAAGGCCAGTAGACAAAAAACAAATGTGCTAACAGAAAGTGCCTGTGGAGATTCTCAATCATCCAAGTCATGGTTATCCCAAAGGAGCTTTATCAAAAGGCAACGGGACTTTCTTGATATTCTTGAAGACGTTTCGCTTCTCATCCAAGAAGCTTTTTCATTTCTCTCCAGTGGAGAATAGAAGGATTTATACACTTCCCCAAGGATTTATATCCTTTTATTCCCACTAGACAGAAGTGAAGAAACTTCTTGGATGAGAAGCAAAACGTTTTCAAGAAAACCAAGGAAATCCATGTGCCTTTTGATAAAGCTCCTTTGGGTATTGACAGGAACTCGGGAGAATTCCACCTCAACTCTATGAGTTACACTTGATGAAAAGTTTCCAAGCACCTCCAACAAGCGTTGGTAAAATTCCAGCTTGAAATCCTGGAGGTGAGCTCTTGGCAGCAGTCCTGAGCTAAACCGATCAATGGCTGATCCCATCTGAAGCAGCATCCTTGGGTCCGTGCTGCAACATTTCATGGCAGATCCCATTATTTGATTCAGGTTGCTTCCGACAATACTTTTCGCGCCCAGCAGATGGCGCCTGCCACAAACCTCTGGAGACAAGCTTGTTTTGTTTTTTTTGTGCGTCTCAAAGCAATTTAGACATCTCTGGGCATAATTGTTCATTGTTAGTTTTCTCCTGCCTCGCTTAATCTTCAAGAAACAGGTTTTCATCTTTTTTTCTTTCACACTCTCCTCCCCCCTTTGTGGTTGCATGCAAATAAATAATAACACTAGTTGCCATTTTCTTCCGTGCCCAACATTTCTTTCTCCCGTCAAACTGTTGTCAAAGGCATGAAGTATGGAAGATCAACCACAGCTTACAAATAGTTTAGAGTCTGGCTACACCATTTAGATCCCAGTCTTTTGCGTTTCTCTTCTGAAGGTGCGGCGAGCTGCTGAGTGGAAAACATGTGTATGGTTCTTCCAACTTGCCCTTCCTAGAATTCCAAGGCAGCATGAGATCCCCTGCCAACCATCTGCAGAAGGTTAGGTTCCTGCTAGATTGTCCTAAGGGAGGCTAAAGGAACTTATCTGCAACACACAGGCTTTTAGGTCTTTCTGCAGACTCTCCTTGAAAATGGCAGACTTGGCGGAGAGAGCTTTAAAAACGTATCAGGGTTTATTTTAATTTTTTTTTTTGCAGTTGGCGATATTAGGAGTTCCAGCCTCTTTTCTTCCTTTGTAAAGGGAGACATAGGTTTGACGCAATGACTTGTGATGCTGGACGAAACATTTGTTCCAGTTCTGGTAAACTTTCCAGCCAATCCCGAAGGCCAAATTCTTTCATGTGGACACAAAGGAAATAGGAGTGGAGGGGTATTCGGGGGGGGGATGGCAGGGGGAAAGGCAAAGGCACATAAAAGCTACTTAATCAAATCTCAGACAGCGCTCCCCTAAAGGGCCTTCTCGAGTCAAGATACCAGAACATTCCTCCAAACCTGCACTGATTTGGAAAGGCAGCTTCAAGTGTCTTCCACCTGGAACTCACTCCAGATAATATTTAATACAAGCCTTATCTTTCCTTCAAGATGCTCAGGAAAGCTGCTCAGTTTCAATGTTTTTACAGTTAAAAGAAGCTGGTTAAGTTTGGGTTGGCTCATGCATATCACGGGTGCATGAGGATTTGAATCCAATTCTTCTCTACCCAATTCTCAGCTATCCTTTCTCCACTTCTCCGTCATCACAGCACGACTGTCATGCAACAACATTCATAGGCGTCAAATAAAGCTCTTGGTACCACAATCTGGTTTCTTGGGACAACTGCAGTCATTCATGTGTGTTGGGCCCAGGACAACGAGGAACTGTGGGGGAACCGTAAGAGGGATGACAGTTTTTGTAGTGCGTCATCAAGTTGAAGCAATTTGCTTCAACGTAAGAGAAGAGAAAGAGATCCGAGATCAAATGCGTCGCGAGCTAACTGAATCGCACAAATATCACGGTGTGAGCAGCATGTGTGTGCGAATGTGAACTAGGAAAAACCGTTTGCAAAGATTCCAGTGCAACATGGCCCAACGATTTTCAGAAGTCAGGTCAACATATTGTTCAACTTACATCATGATACAGTTGATGATCTATGGCGGTACTGAAGGTTCACGAGGAAACTACAATTAGCCTGTAACGGGAGGCAAAAACAATCAAAAATTTTTGAACAAATTTTTAGGAGATCACGGCTCTCTTCAAAATCCGTTTCAAAAGCAAAGAGGATTTGGCCAGTCATACAAAAGCTTTCCAAGACAAGATAGTAGCCCACAGAAAGTGAAAGCCTAGAGCAGCTGCTTCACACGTATGAGTTAATATGATCACCGACGAAGCCTCTGAAATTTCACGTTGGGAAAGAGATGAGGTCGGACAAACTATTTCCCAATGCAGGTTTACTGTATTCAGATTGCAAACACCTGCAAAACCCATGTTTGTTTGTTTTTTTAAATGCTCCTCGCAACCAGATGCAAAGGCACAAAGCACTAAAATGTATTGGTTTTTCCAGCCGGTGGCAAATCTGTTATGCTACTATCCATCTTGCTTCAGTCACTAAGATCACAAAAGCTACTATTTAATCCCTTTTCTTTATGTGGAGATATTTGTGGCTGTGATAAATGAAATACATTTTCTACCCTCGAGGATTAAATCCTCCCTTTTAAAGGTATTTGTGTTTTGTGTATTTCTAATAATCTTTTTTTCAATCAGGACAGGCTTGAGAATCCAAACAGCCTCTTCAAAAGCTCCTATCGGCGTCTCTTTAAGACGATTCAAAATAAATGCCATTCCACAAACAGTGGAGAAAAATCCCCTAGAACTGTTTAAAAAACAAGCAAACCCAATTTTATGCCACAGATAAGGTGGAGTATTTCATTAGCTTTTGTAAAATAAAAATAAAATAAAAATATTACCCAAAAAAAAATCCTTGGTGGCCTGTTTCTGGCGGAGGAAGGAAATGGACAGAATCGAAAGGAAATGGTTTGCTTCTGTTGAACAACGGAAGATTCACACAACCTGTTTTTGACAAACAGTGACGGTGAAAAGAAGATTCCCCTTCTGCAAGATCCGTGCTAGAAGTGTTCTTCTGAAAGATAATCCGTGCTAAAAGCGTTCTTCTAAAATATGGCAAGGCTCCGATTTAAGTCCTCCTAATTACAGAAATCCAGAGTTCGAAGGGACCGTTCAAACCACTGTATCCAGCCCCTTTCTCAGCGCAGGTATCGAAATTAAAGTGGCCCTGACACGCAGCTTAAGCACATCCACTTGGAGATAGGAGCAAATCACCTCTTCAGAGAAGTAGTCCCACTGAACCGGTGAGACCATAAAATAAAGAAAGTCATAAAAAACGAAGAAGCTGAATTGCAGCACTCCAGACTTAACAACTGTCGATAAGAGAGATGAAAAAGTCTGGATAATGGACGTGGCAGAACCTGGAGACAGCGGAGTAGAAGAGAAAAGACGTGGAACGACTGTGGCAAAAGAAAGCAGAGGTGGTCCCAGTTTTGTCAAGAGAACAAGCTGGTCAGAGCAAACACGCTTTTCCAACAACCCAAGAGGCGACTCTACACATGGACACCACCAGATGGTCAACACCGAAATCAGATTGATGATATTCTTTGCAGCCAAAGGTGGAGAAGCTCCATACAGTCAGGCAAAACAAGACCTGGGGCTGACTGTGGCAGGGGCCCTGGGTGCAATCCCAAAAAAACCGGCGCACCACTTGAACACCGTCGGCATTGGCAAATTCACCACCAGCCAACTGCACAAGGCAGCTTTACTCCGAACAACGTAGGCCCTGCAACGATACCGTCGGAGAACAGCATCTGCCTATCCCAGGTGCTCGGGAAGGACTTGCTAGGTGGACCAAAATTCCAAATCCACTCTAAACATCTGGCTGGCCGGGTGACGAACCGCAAAAACAAAAGGCCCGGCAACGCAAGGCTTCGGAAGCTTCTCCAAAATGCCATCGAAAGTCAAGTTTTATACGGGAATATTCTGCCTCCAGTTGCCGAGTTTCAGCTTTCACAACGAGAGAGGTGTGTTTCTCAAGTGCCTGCTCTCAAGATACGGTCGGGCTGCAGCATCTGGATTTTCCTTTCCTGCATCTGGCCAGCTGAGTGCTGTTGAAATTGGGGGCAATTCTGAGCCATTATATTTGCTCCGGCTGTAGAGGGTCGTTATTTCAAGAATCCAAGGGCTCCGGAGAACCGGAGAGAGCTCAGTTGGCCTGGTGCTGGCTCGGAAGACCTTCTTCGGAACGTGATCTGATTCTCTCGGCTCTTTGATTCTTTTGGCCACTTTTTCCCCTGGGGGGAAAATCCACCTTGATGATGCTACCCCGCCTCTCCTGACTTGGGAGAGTTGTCTGGTGCCAGAGACTTCAACCTTCTCCAAGGTGATTTCAAAAAAAAAAATACAGAAAGACAGTATATAGCAGGCAAAGATTGGAGGCAGGATGTCCATGTGAACAGAAGAGAGCGGGGGGCAGGGGGTCTCCAGCCCTTCGCAAACATTTTGGGAAGAAATAACTGAACCGTCATAACGGCTGCGCATTTTCTGCCTTTGCAACGGTGGGTTTCGAGAAGAGGTGCGTGCATGGTGGGAAGGATTTCGAGAGAGCTCGCTGTTCTGATACAGCCGCGTGCAGACTCTTGCGCCAGAGTTCGCGGGAAAGGGCGAACGTTGGTTCCCGAGGATGGGCAAAAGGATACGAACAAGATCACGCTCATTCGAATAGGTTCGCAAAAGAACGTGCGTGTGGGAGCGGCTTATCATTCAGCCATCGCTTTGCAAAGGAAACAGGAGCCCCCCCAAATGGTGCCGTGTCACCCACCGTGCCTGTCCGCACTTTTGCTGTTTGTTTCGATTTTCTCCCCCCCCTTTCACACCGGCCCCCGTGAAACTGAAATATCCTCACAGCGAAAAAGAGCCCTAACTGCAGTTGCTCCAGCCTTTGTCGGAAGTGAGTGGATCTTGTACGGAAAGCTGCAAAAAACGAGAGTGCTTCCGACGCTTTCCAAGGGGTTTCGATGCAGGGAAGGGTGGAAACATTTTTATATGCGCGTGGTTGGTTGAGAGAGCGCGGGTGAACGAAGAGGAGGAACATGCTGAATTCTCGTCTGGGAAGACGCCTCCCCACCGAGGCCTTGTCGGGGATGTGGCCCTGGCATCCACGCTGGGGTGGGGAAAAGATAGTGTTGGGGGGGAGAAAAAACCCTTTTTTGGATTGAGTTGCAAGCCTGGACTTCCACAGACTTGGCCTCCGGCCAAAAAGGGGGAGGAAAATCAAAGTCGCTTCATAAACTTTCCTTTTGTCCCAGAAATAAAAATGTTTTCTGGCAACTTTCGAGGCCAAGAACGTCCTTTCAGAAAAGGAAAACCGGGAGTGGGAAACGAACGTGGGGACCGAAAGAGATGAGTGATTCAGGCTTACGAGAAAAAGTCTTGGTCACGGATGAGTAACGCACCGTACATGCTTCTCTTTTAACAGTACCCAGCCGCTATGCTGGAGCATCTGACGGGCAGCGGTTCCCGCGTCGGGAATCTCTTGGGCCCCTGAGATCCCACAGAAATCCCGTTGCCACGTGTCATTTAGGGAAGTCTGGCAAACCGCGGGAAGCGTCGTCACGTCTGCTTGATCCCCTCGCCTCTTTTTAGGAGTTCGGAAACGACGAGTCGGGCCTGGCTCTCATCATAACAGAGCACAGCCCATGCCAGAAATCAACAAGACCCCAACAAGGGCGAGTCCAGGCTTGTGGATTCCAGTCCCAGAATCCCCCAGCCAGCTTGGCTGTTGCTGAGGATTCTGGGAGGTTGAGGTCCCCACCCCTAGAGGGCATCTTTCTTGGGAAGACTACTCGGACCTCGCTGAAAGGCATGCGCGAGACCGACGGTGTTCATTTTGGGATCAGAATTAGGAGACGCAAGGCTTCCTCTATTTGCAGGCACCCTTCGGGCCCCTAAGCTCGTTCCTGTCTTAAACCAAGTAGTCCTCGAGTTACAATCCCATTCGGGACCAGAACGGCTGCTGCTAGGCAAGGCAGGTGTTAAGTGAGTCACGCCGGATCTGATGACCTTTTTCGCCTTTCTCGCCAGATTATATGACCTTTCTTTTTTTTGGTTAAGCGAATCCCAGCGGTTTTAAGGGCATCACACGGTCGTTAAGCGCCTCTGGCTCCCCCCACTGATTTTGCTTGTTGGAAACCAGCTGAGACGCGTGGAAACCGCGATCACGCAATCCAGAGGCATTGCACCCGTAGTAAATACCAGTATGCGCCTGTTGCCCAGTGGCGCAATTTGGACCCTATGACCCAGGGGATGCTGCAGTGGTCGTGAGTCACTTTTTCAGCGCCTTTATCGCTTTGAACAGTTGCTAAGAGAACGGTTGTGAGTTGAGGGCTTCTCGTGCAGCGTGCCCAAAAGAACCCTCTTTTAAGGAAGGTGAGCTTGAAGGAGACACCTGAATCCGTGGCCTAAGCAAGCAGGGCCGAAGTATTTTTTCCGATCCCCCAAAAAAGTAAAGTTCAGGAGTAAATCAAACTCCCTCGTTTATTGAACTGTAAGACAGGGGAGAACGTAAAGCAAGGTAAGATTTGCTGTTGTTGCAAGCCAGGTCACACGCCAGGTGGGTCTCACTTAACAACCGCCCTGCTCGGCACCCATCCAAAGCGATGACAGTGCCGAAAAAGCCACATCGCGGCGTCCCTGCAGTCACGGGATTGAGATCCGGGTGCTCTGCACGCGACGGATGCTTACCACTGCCACAGCGCCCCGCTGTCGCGTGATCGCCCTTTGCACGCTTTCGGACAAGCAGAAACAATAGGGGCGCTGGCAGGGCATCGCAAGTCGCGGTCACGTGAAGTCTCCCCGCGGTGATTCGCAGAACGGCTGCCGCAGAAGCGAGGTGGCAAGTCCATTGCAGGCACTTGACATCTTGTAGAACGGACGGGGAGGGCGTGTGGTTGCGTGTGATCGTTTTTATGAGGTCGGCATTTTTGGTTTTGTTTGCCACGCATCTCGTAGTTTCTGTGAAACCGTACGAGGGATGCGCTGACGGGGTGGCATGTTTAATTTCGCTGTACGTTCTGCAGCGAGAATAAAGATTATCACTGTTATTATTAACAACAGTGTGGCTGTTGGTCATTCATTAGTCCTTGCTACTAGTTCTGATTTGTATTTGGCGTGCCATCTTTGCATTTCTTTTTTGCCCTCCATCGGGAGCTCCCGGGTCTCGCACTAGGAACACCTGAATCTGGATATGACGACCCACAAGGACCATGGAACGAAGCTCCTGGCGTGGCCGTAAGATGTTCTCAGATTCAGCACGGACTCCTCCCAGCCCATCCAGATGGGCGACTTGATCCTTCCGAGTGCTGCGCATTTTCCACTGGGGGTTGTGGTTTCCTTGGGCAACGGAGCATAAATCCTTATCAATTGTTTTCACAAAGGTCATAACACAGAGTGTGCACTTCTTTTGTGATGCCTTTCAGAAACCTTCTGTGGCATTTGGGGAGGGGCTTTGCCAGTTTCAGGCAAGAGAGACCAATGGGGACCGGGGGGCGGGTGGGGGGAAGCACGGCACCTTTGGAGCCATTTGGCTTCTTCCGAAAGAAAAAGCTGCCGACGGTCCTTCTTACACGGCCCGACTGGACTCCTAAAATAGGCTGTGCCTTGAGATGAAATCGGAGGATGCTGTCTGCTGACCTGCCGGGGCCGAAAGAGCATTCGATCACCATCTGGTTCAATCCGCAGAATGGTTGCGTGTGACGTCTTGATTCCGCAGTGGCAAAGCGTCTTGGATGATTCGGCTCCGCTTCCTACCCCCCTTAGCGGTAATTCATTCTCTGGCTTCCTAGATCAGGGTTTCTCAATCTTGGAAGCCTTGAGGATATGAGGACTTCAACTCCCAGCACTCCCCAGGTAGCTTTGCTGGCTGGAGAATTCTGGGAGTTGAAGTCCACACATCTTCAGGTCGCCAAGGTTGAGAAATGCTGTCCTAGATAGACTGAGCTTTACTTACCAACAATATTGGTTTCCAGCGCTGCACGTTACTTTCCACTGCTTCCTCCTCTCTGATCTTATCCTCTAGCGTGTGTGGGTATTGTACAGAAGCGGGCATAGCAGGGAACGCACCTAGCAGGCCTGGGCAACTATTGGAAAAGTCGAATAGAGTCGGATCGGATTGGTATTTGGAGGGGAGACCACTCAGAAATCCCAGGACCACATCCTGGAAGAAGGCAGCAGCAAGCCACTTTAGCACTGTGGCTTAGAAAACTACTTTTATGTCCCCACGAAGACATCCAGACTTGAACTCGATTTGGGGGAGCCTTCACGCTTTCTTTATCGACAGTATAATGCACAACAAGAGCCGGATGCGACACCGGTGTTCCTCAACCTTTTCCACTTGAAGTTGTGGAGACTTCATCTCCGAGAATTCCCACCCAGCATGCTGACTGCAGAATTCTGGGAGTTGAAGTCCACACAGCTTCAAGTGGGGTCCGGGTCCTAGGACATTTCCATCTTTATCTCTTGAAGGGGTTGCACTACCCCGGATAGACCCGGTGCGTAATTTGGGGGTTCTCCTGGACTCGAGACTCCTACTTGAAGAGCAGGTAGCGAGCGCGGCCAGGAGAGCCTTTGCACAGCTTCGTGTTGTGCGCCAGTTACGC
>JANHZU010003647.1:121412-133758 GCA_032468055.1 Acrochordus granulatus
TTAGACGAAGTAGAGGACGTAATTAATCTCTATCATATACCGTGAACAATACAGCTGTTACTATGTGGTCTCTTGCATAATCAGACAGGCTTGGAGTTCTCAGGATGGAAGCTTGCACTGTACATCTCAATTAATCTTATAGACTGTGGCTAATCACATCCCCACTAGGCAGGTTCACATTTCTCACCAAGCTGGGATTATTAAAATCCATATTTCATGTTAACAACCAGGCATGTGAGATTAGTTGCTAAGCAGTGCTGCACCTGCCATAAATACCATCTTCTGGTATTTTCTGAAATACTAGCATGGTCAGAGATGATAAAGCAGGAAGCCCATTCACAGGTACAGTAGTTTACAAGTCTCTCTTCCTTCATCAACAAATAACATTTCTTTCTTCTTTTTTATTTGGACATATCAGCCAAGTTGTTGGGAATTAGGCAATACGTATCCCCCCAAATGGTACAGTAATTTCCAAAGATGTAAATAAGAGATGAAACATATCATTAGCTGAATTTAAAGGGCAAACGTGTCTTCTTGCATAGCCTTCTCACTCTGTCATAAATGACAGCTTACACTTAAAATCGGTAGGCGTTGCAGTGCAATTGCACAGATCATTGGTTTGTTATAGCTGCTCAAACATCCATATCAGGAGCTCCTGCAGAAAATTGATTGAGCAAAGGTAAACCCTGACTAAAAGCCAGTGAAGTATGGTGCATAAAATATTAGATTGGACTATAGAGACACAGTTTAAGCCCATCCTCAATTTCAGAAGTTCACTTAACAACTCTGGGCCAGTTGTTTTGTTTTATCTTTTTTTATTCCATCATCTCTCTTATAATGTTGTTATCAGGCAGATGGAAGGCAGCTGTGCTGAAAGACAGGATAGGCTCTCATTTGAACAGACAATGACAAAACTGTTCTCTACCAGGGTCCTTTATCTGTAACTCCACCTTAAAAAAATAGTGTCTTGCTGAATACACCATCTGGATTACTCTGGGGGCACATTTTAAAAAAGATTTAGACAAAGTACAACTGGTTCAGAGAACATCAGTGAAGATGTTCAAAGGAACATGAAATAAATCCTGTGATGAAAGATGGAAGGAACATTGTTTAGCTGGGGTGAAGGAAGAACTGCAAAGGTACCAACTCTCAGGAATATCATAACCTGTTCTGTATTGTCCCAGTATAAAGGATATAGAAAAATGGTCTCAGGTTGTAGTTGAATGTGAGAAGAAAAAAATAAACCTCATTAAGAGTGAAAGCAATTTCACATGTATTTAACTGTTGATGTTGCTTAGTCACGCAGTTGTGTCCAACTCTTCATCACCCCAGGGACCATCACACACCAGGCCTCCCTGTCCTGCACTAACTCCTGGAGTCCACCCAAACCCATTCCCATCACACTGACGATGCTACCTAAACCATCTCATCCTCTGCCATCCCCTTCTCCTTTTGCCTTCAATCTTTCCCAGCATGTCAAAGACACTTTAATGTGGATTCTGACAGATTTCTGATGGTCTCAAATGTCCTTTTCATTTCCATGATTCTGTGTTCAGTGTCAATGGACCACTATGTTGATCCTGTTTATTACTATGTTGGAAAAGTGATATTTCTTATACATTTGTTTTAATCATTCACATTCCGTTTGATAGAAAAATAGAAGTGGAAAATCTAGATGAAATTCTCTCAGATTAGGTGAAAGGTGTGGAATTTTGCTTAGTTATGACATGGCCAAGGAATGTATTCAAGAATACTACTATGGAAGGAGAGAATGAGAGCATACAAAAGAACAGAGATAAAAATAGCCTCTTCCTACAGATATTGGTAAATTGAAAATGAGTAGTCATCACCTGTACAACTTATATCTGTGAACTTCATAGACTTGTCAAGTTACAGCTGAGGCATCAAATATAATGAAATAGTAGCAAGATAGAAATTACGCAGTGTGGGATTACTATCTAAATAAAAAAGGAAACATAAATGCCATTTCCTGGCTTTCATCTCTGTCCCATTCTGAGTGACCAAGAACCAGAAGTCAAGATGGAATTCTGCAAGGATAAATATGTCTGATTCCTATTGAGCTCAGTCACTGAGACACAGTAAGTAGCGGTAGCCAAGAAACATCTTGGCTCTCAAATCTTCCTGTATGAGGAAAAGTGAAGCACCATTTTAGGGGTCATATTGCAGCAATTGCTGCAATGAGTTTAGACTCCTCTGAGAAGATTTGGATGAAGAAATGATGCATCTCTGTTACCATCTCTGGGGTTTTCTTGGCAAGGATCCTAGAGTGGGTTGCCATTTGATTATTCATTGGAAGGACAGATACTGAAGCTGAAGTTCAGATACTTTGGCCACCTAATGAGAAGAGAGGACTCCTTGGAAAAGACCCTGATGCTGGGAAGGACTGAAGGCAAAAGGGGAAGGGGACGGCAGAGGATGAGGTGGTTAGATAGTATAAGAGACGTGATGGGTGTGGATTTGGGCAGATTCTAGGAGGCAGGGCAGGACAGGGAGGCCTGGCATGCTGTGGTCCATGGGGTTGCGAAGGCTGAGCGACTGAACAACAACAAAATTGCCCAGAGGACTGAAAAGCCAGAGCCTGGTGAAAAATGTTGAGAGCATGTCGCATCTTCAGAAACACCGCGTCTTTCGGAAAACTTTCTCTGAAACCTGCTAGCTGCCTCTCTCTGGGACATTTTGATGATTGGTTTATTGGAGTTATTTGTTTTGCTTTGAATTCTACAATAAGACACTTTTAAGGAAGATGCGCAACAGAGCACATGACCTCTTTCTATCCTCTGAAGCCAGCCTGGCTGCTAACATTTTACAGATGTGGTTTCGGTACAACAATTAAAATAGACTGTGTGGGGCTAGCTTAGAACTTCGCCTTTCTTCTGCAAACACTGCCTCTTACATTCAGGGCTACGGTCTTTGAATGCCGCCTCTTAACGTGAAACGCTGATGCTTATCTTGCGAGATTCATCGTGAAAAGGTTCTGCCTTTGGGTTTCACAGACGGAGACAGATTCAGTCTTTTACTGCTGCCCGCCCCAACTTCTCACAGTAGCCTCCACCAATTGGCGATGAGCTGCTGTCCCCAAGGGAAATTCAGGCATCTCATTTTGGCAGTAATTCTCATTCCCATGGAAGGAAGCTCGGTTTTTACACCCCGTTCAACTTGCGATGGCCACGTTCTCATGCATTTTGCACATTGCCTGATAGGCTTATCCCCCTTCAGCGCATGGAGCCACCATGTTGCACAGAGCAGAAGAATATCTCGAACAATCCATCCCACCATCCCTGAAGCTCTCTCTCTCAGACACATAAGGGTGAGAAGAATCACTGGAAAGTAACTAAAAAGCAGGACAACATTGCTCCTACATGTTCCTCTATTGTTAAAACATGGGTGGAGTACTTCAGCTTCAGGAAGCATGGGTTCCAAATAAGGTTACAGTACTCATGACTACTCGTCAATGCATTTTACGATGACCCAGCTCTGATCTTCAGTTCAGATAATTTGGCTTTGGGGATAAAAAATAATACAGGTTAAATGTGTGTAGGTCTGGGATCCTTTCCCAATTTTGAGAGGAAGGGAGAATTTTATTCCTTGTTGCTGTTAAAAAGTAGCGCACCTTTTTTGATTTTTTTAAACAATAAAATTTAGAATGGATTAGGACAACTATGTCCCTCTTAGAAAAGGTAGCTCTCTCTTCAATGCTTGAAGGAATATCTAACCAGTTTCTATTTAAAGTTAAGAACATGCTTTTGAAAGAAGATGGAGGCGTTAAACTTTCCACCCAGCTTGTAGCACCTGGGCATGCAAATTGAATCTCAAGCATGGCATGTGCCTAGTTTCTTTTTTTCTCCAATGCACTGAGATAAATAGAATTTGAATTCAAGGAATACTTTCACAATTTGCACATAAAGTCTCATAGCACAATTCCTGTCATTACCTTAGCTTTTTTTTTGAAAAAGCACACAAAACTAAGTAGGATCAGATCAAGTTAATACTTGCATGGGAGATGAAGAAAAAAAAAAGCAATGTGCTAGACTGGGAAATTAAAAACAATACAGCTAGGAAGATAGCAGTAGTAAATCACATCTGCAATTCTGCTAAGCAAATCACATGGACATTCCTAGGAAGAGTCTGGAATTGTGCTTTTCCCCCTTAAAATTATGAAAGCAATATCATACTGGAAAGGGTTTGCGGTGGCTGAGTGGTTAAGATCTGGGCTTGTCAGCTGGAAGGCTGGCAGCTAGGCAGCTCAAGACTCAAGCGCCGCCATGTAATGGGGTGCATGCCCGTTACTTGCCAACCTTGCAGTTTGAAAGCATGTAAAAATACAAGTCAATAAATAGGTACTGCCTAAATTGGTGGGAAGGTAACAGTGTTCCATGCGCCTCGACATATGCAGTGGAACCTTGGATTGCGAGCACCTCGCTGCACGAGATTTTCGCAAGACGAGCACAAATTTTTAATAAAATTTATTTCAGTTGACTAGCGGCAACTTGCAAGACAAGCACCGCACCATGAGCTCGTGTGGGAAATCTCACAACAGAGCCGACGGTTCTCCTCTCTTGCTGAGTAAACAGTGTAAATTAAGTGAAAGACGTTCAAGAGAAGGAACTGCCGAGACTTCAGACAGTTCCGGATTCTCCCTCCAGGCAGTCCCCTCCTCCTCCTCTCCTCCCTCTCATCTCCCTCGCGCCAGCCGGGACTGTTCTCGAAGCATGTGTGCACATGCATACACACACAAAAACACACAAACCCTAGTTGCCTGGCACCATCCAGACTGTCCCCTGCTGCCCATCTCTTCTCTCCTCATAGCACAGAGGCAGGTTAAGACAAGAAACATTTCCAAACCGCCCAGGAAAGACCCCTGGAAAGAAGTTGCTGAGGGAAAAGGGAAAAGGCCCTTTTGCCTTGAGCAGTGGTGGCGACGGATCCTCTGATCCAGCAGGGGGCGCTGGACAGCAGCCAGCCTCGCAGCAGCCGAGGCCAGTAACTGCCTTGAAGCAGATCCGTAAGTGCTGGTTAGTTTGCTCTATTTCTGCTTTATATCGTGTGTTAATTGTTGTTACTTGTTTCAGATGATAGGGACAATCATTTCTAAATAAAATTCCATTGAAAATGATTTTTTTTGTGAATATTTTTGGGGGTGTGGAGGGATCGTCCGACTTTCCATTGTTTCCTATGGGAAGCCTCGTTTCAGTTTAAAAGCATTTCGCAGGTTTAAGAGCATTTCGCAGGTTTAAGAGCATTTCACACTAAGAGCGTTCTCCCGGAACAGATCAGTCTCGCAATCCGAGGTTCCACTGTAGTCATAGTGGCACATGTCCACGGAAGCGTCTTCGGCTATGAAATGACAATGAGCATCACCCCCTAGAGTTGGACATGACTGAAAGGGGAAACCTTTACCATTAATCACACTGGAGGCTCCCCCACCTCCTTGAGTGTGATATTACAGTGCAAAAGGGTAGAGTTTATAGAGATGCTTCCCCCATGAACAGAAACTCTAAGCTTTAACTGAAGGAAACTTTATCTTCTCCCACTTTTTTTGGGGGGGAGGGGAGGTCAGGAAAGCTGTGTATCAGTAGCTCCATCACTTTCATTCAGAGTTTTAACAGTCTTCTCTGAAGTTAACCACTCAGAAAGACTTGATTGTCATTTTACAACAGGCTCCTTTATTTAAGTGAACTAAAAGTCTAAGTGATTTACTTGTTCTGCCTAATATGGCATTTATTCTGTCTTTGCTTTGCATGGCAACTCCTATCAAGCACAGCCAGGATGGACAAGGATAAAAGCTGATGACATTTATAATACAAAGCAGAAGAGAATGGTCAAGTTGAGATGGGCTGGTACAAAAGCTGAGCACCGGTGATGATGAAAATAAAAGAACTGAACAGAAATACACTGTGGAAGAAGAAGATTCCTGAAGTGTAATACTTCACGTGTTATTTCTAGAAACCCTTGAAACAACCAACATCCATGGACCTACATATTCATGAGATCTGACATAAAGTATCATCAAAATGAAAGCAGAAGGAGAGAGACCATATACTTCCGACTCATCAATCAATGTTCACTCGAAAGAATAGACTTTAAAAATGGGAAGACCCAAAGAGGGAACATATTTTATTGAGTATCTCCAATCTCAAGGTGGCAATCCATAGGAAAAAGGATTATCAAATTGATTTTATTACAAAATAGCGAAACTGGGATTCCTTACATGACTTAGCTCCATTTTTATCACATAAATTAGCTAGCTTTTCCATGCAAGAATATCAATGTCATGTCCATCTCCTATTTTAGTTTTGATCAATATCTAAAGCCGTGAGCTCCTTGGTGCCCTCTGAGTTTGTTTTTTTTCTTGCAGATGTTTCATTATTAGCACTGATGATAATTAGTAATTAAATGTCTGCAAGTTTGTTCATTAAATGTCTGCAAGAAAACAGCCAAGCTCAGAGAACACCAAGGATCTTACAGTTTAACCCTCAACTACAAATATGATATTTTATTAAAATTTAAAGCAATTGTGTCTTTTACCTCTTCATGCAACATTGTCCTCTTCTTTCTCTATCCCTCTAACACTCCCTTCATCCTAAGGGTATTGTATACATATAGTATTCTATGAGTGGCCAACCCTAATTTAAGCCTTCCCATACATCAACCCCAGCTCTTTTCCTACTTCCTGTTTCGAAAAATACCATGGTCTGCCATCACAAAATAGTATGGTTAAACTACCTACCACAGGACCATGCTGTGTACATTTCATTACATCCCTCCCCTTTGAGGGGAGATGTATGCACAGAGAGGGCCAGTTTGGCGTAGTGGTTAAGTGACCAGGTTAGAAACTGGGAGATGTGAATTCTTGTCCCATCTGAGGCACAAGAGGATGACCTTGGGCCAGTCACTCTTTCTCAGTTTTAGAAAGAAAGCAATGGCAACTCTTTTCCAAAATATTGCCAAGAAAATTTGTCCAAGAAGTTGCCAGGAATTACTCAATGTTGTATGACTCGGAGGTCTGTAAAAAAACAAAACAAAACCCACAATCCCTTCTCACCCGTAGGGGTGGTCTGTGTCTTTCTCATTTTTGGATCGTCTACCAGAGGCCTGGGTGTTTGAGTATAGTATCTTGGCTGTTCCTAGCCCTGCATTCTTCTGGGCAGAGAGCTTTGAAGTCGTTCTGAGATCTTCTAGAGCCGCTCTCGCAGCTTAGGAGTCACAGCCACGGGTGTGCCTTTTACCACTGGGACCACTTTGGCCTATACACACACACATACATACACATGCACAGAACCACACTAGCCTTGACTACCATTCACAGATTTCCACACTGAATGAAGACTTGGAATAGATTTCTGTACCTTAGCCAGCAAGGCAGAAGATGCATGCTATTGATCAATATCTCTAATTATTCATCTGCCTTCACCAATGTAGATTAGTTTGTCAGGACAGCACATGGTATCATTATGCCAACAAGATGGCATGTTGATATAGCAAGGGTTAGGTAATTCTGTTTATCATTAACAGATAAATGCATTCTTCATTACATTTGTTACCAGTTCCATCACTGGAAATTTACAGATGAGCACTTCTTTTAGTGTTGATTGAATGATGATTTATTAAAGAATAATAAATTCTTTATTAAGAATTTACTGGAAGGCAGAGAAAAAAAATGGTACTTTTTTTGTACCTCCTTTGAAACACTAACTGCTAACTCCTGTGGCTCCATTAGTAGTTCTTGAAGCTTCTACATCTAACAGTTCTTAGAAAAATGAATAAGATTAACACATGTATAATTCATGGGCCGATGATGGTGTAATGGAATTCTTCCGCCTGGAGAACTCATTTGTCATTCACTCATGGATGTCATGGTTTCCACCAAGATTGTGACTGATGGTTACATGTGAGGGGTTTTGCAGCATTTAGGAAATAATTCAGAGAAAATGCTCCAGGAGCATTGGTGCATGAACATAGTACCTAACTGCATCTCTTTAAAGCAGCCATGTCTTTTCCTGGAAACCTATGTCTGCTTTGAAGAGCTGCAGATGAGTCTCTGCAAGCAATAAAACATATTTTATATGTAGTTTCTTTAGTAGTCTTGTTTTTGGTACATAACAGAGCCTTCCTCCAACCAGACTAAATCCGCAGAAAAATGGATGTAGTAGATAAATGAATTAACTTTTGACTCTCAGATTGGAATCAAATATTATAGAAAGCCTTGGATTGTTAAATCAGAATTGGGTGACTTCACTAAACCACCAATCAGGGTTAAATTCACAGTGGCTGAGCTCACAGAACATGCTCAAATAAAACCAAGGGAAACAGATCATAGTTTAACGAATGATCTGAATGCAACTTCTCTTCTCCTGCCCTTCAGTACATAGTGGAATTCTGATTAACAAGATGGACCATTTAGTGTTATTTAGTCGGATGCATAAACATTTGATTTCATGAGTCTTCTCCTCCCTCTCTCCCCTTTAAAATTATACTCCATCTTTATAAAATTATATCCCATCTTTGCAATGCATGTGCTTCTGTGAATATACAAAAGATTATAGAGAATAAATTTGAGGGTCTTTCTATGAAGGATGCTCAATAGCAAAATATTAACTGAATTTCCACTTTTGGAAAATAGAAGATGGAAATTTTTTTTTAAAAAAAAACATGAATTTTCCATAACAGTGGCTACAGTAATTAGATGAGTTTAGTTTCAATTTTGTTTTTTCTCCTTGTTCCTTTGCTCCAAACACAGCAGGTGGAAATGAACACTGTAATTCATTAGCTCTGCATCTTTCTGATCACAGCATTGTAGCCACAAGAACATGGCCTTACAACCAAATCCGCAGATGCTTAGAGCAAATATGTCAGCCTCCTTATTTCCTCTCTCTCTTTTGAGCATGATTTTAATATAGTATTAATGTGCAAATACAACACTTAATGGGTCTCTAACAGCTTCTGATTTGCTTGGGATTTTATTATGGGGAGTGAAATCTTCTAGAAATAAGGTAAGGGAACATTTATAGGTGTCGTTTAAAATAATGCACTTCTTTTGTTCTAAAAATGTGGATGGTTATTTCTTTTAAGAAATGGTATAGTTGTATTAGTGTCAGGCTCGAACAACCAGACTCACATGTGTAGAGTTCAAATTAGCTACTTTATTGTCCTCTGCCTGTTTCACAGGAATCTCCTCAGTCTGGAAATTATCTCTTGGAAACTAATAGATAAGGCTCTGAGGAATTTAGGGGGTTTAGCCCTAATCCTTTTGTGATTGCTCAGTGAGTTCAGGCTAACTGTGGACTTGAGTCCTCCTCCCTGTGAGATGGTTGCTCTCCAACAATTAGAAAACATTGTGAAAGTAGATTCTGCTTTTATTATCAGGATGGACTTTAAAAGAAGAAACCCTCCAAATTGCTACTCACAATATTTGTTATAATGGGAAAAGTGATACAGTGCACATCATAACACCATTACAGAAGTAATGCCAATGATGTCATGATATACATGACATCGAATTATAGCTTCTAACAGATGCTGATGGTTGCCACCAACAAACATGGCATAGTACAATTGTGTTACCACATTTGATTTCTTACTTGGGGTATAGAATTCTGAGTTCTGCCCTGTTCATTAGCCATCCATATGAACATAGTAAAACTGCACAGAATTCCAACAGTAGTACCAGAAATGAACTTTTCTAAACAATTGTTAAGTTTTGCTTTATCTAAACAATCCCCATATATGTCTTCAGTGATGTTTTATTTATACATGCTTTTAAAGTTAGGTGAATAGTCTCTGTCTTGGAGACAAGGTGTCCTGCTCTCTGATCCTCCTTTCACCCCAAGCAGCATAATGTAAGTGTTTAATTAATTTAATGTTTGACCTGCTTCCAGTTTTAAAATCTTCTTTAGAAATGGCTCTGCCACTTTATTGAGTACGACCCTATCCAGTTGCCCCTTAAAGAATGGCTCATTAGTTAAAGTAGTATTTATTAAATGATTTTCAAATAAAAAAAGTTTGGGGGGTTAATGAACTTTCTGAAATCTCACGAGGGGTAGATTTTGGGGGACCCCTGACCTAGACTACTCAGGGGGGATGGTCTAAGCACAGGGGTGTCCAACCTTGGTAACATTAAAATGTGTGGATGAGGAATTCTGAGAGTTGAAGTCCACGCATCTTAAAGTTGCCAAGATTTTGCCTAGCGGTTCCTGGAAATTAATCTTCTGAGATGAGGCTGTTAAAGTTATTCCAAAAACCCTTCAGGGTGACTACGAATGCTTTCCATTTGGAAGACTTAACTTTCAGAACATTGCTGGATCATCTTTGGAAGAATGGGATGAATACACTCCAGATCAAAACCAGAACATCCTGGAGTTCTTGGGAAAGTAAGATTTGCAGATTAGTTACATTAGCCCTTTCACAAACTGGCTTGTTTAGGGAGTACAGCCACCAAGTGGGCTCGCTTCCAACCCAAGACCTGGGCTGCACCATCCACCCACCATATTCATTTCTTAAAGATGTCTCGGGAGGCTCTATGAAGCACAAAGATGGAGGTGCGGAAGATGCGAAGACGGTTGCTTTCCTCTGCAACCTGCCAAGCTTTTACGAGTATTACTTTTTCTAATTAAAATAACCTAAAATCAATTCAAGCCAGGTATAACTGGCAACTCGCTGAATTCTGGGGAAGCGTGCTAGGGGCACTTTATTACTCAAGGTGCAGTGGTACGGGCCTCAGTTCCTAACTACAGTTATGCAAAAATGACCAAGTAATGCATTGTGATGTCCCACTAATTCCATTCTTTCTACTTGCACCCCAATGTCCCCTACAAATATATAAAGAACAGAGTTTGTATCATCGTGTCACAATGCGTGTTTTTCCTACATATCCCTGTGGATGCCTCTGGGCAACAAACTATTTATCCCCAAGAAGAATGTTTTGGAAACACCCCAATCTTACAGATTTCAGACAAGTGAATGGCTCCCTTGCTCAAAAGCAGTCTTTGTTTCTTAATAGGAAACCACAGATAATCACAAATTACAGGCTCTAAGTTTTGCCTTAGTGCAAATAGAGCTTAAGAGGGGTAATTCAAAACATTTGAAAATGACACAGGGCAAGGGAAGTCTATCTCCCCCTTTTCTACTCGATGACATTAATCCAGTTTTGATAACATGGGAGATCTGCTTATGGGTCCCACACTGTTTCTTCTGATTTGGATCCGTAGTGCAACCCAACCCTGTTGGCCTTTCGTAAGGCTTTAAAAACTTGGCTGTCTTCCCAAGCCTGGGGTGCTAAAAGTGTTAAGGGCCCTGTTTCTTGTTCTTTTGATTAACTGGTTAACTATCTCGGCTGCTGTGTATATTTATTTGGGATGCTTTTATTGTTCTTAAATGTTTTTATTCCTTTTATAGTTCTGGAATGTTAAGCCATCCAGAGTCATTGACTGAGATAGGTAGCTGTAGAAACTGAATCATAAATAAACATACACGCAAACATGTTGCAGGACTTCACTCATGCAACCCTGCAACTGTTCTGAAATTTTTGTTTCCCACCAGATTTAGTTCTCTCCTTTTGATTTCCTTGAAGCTGTTTGAGTGGAAACCGAGGGAGCTCCGGTCAAGAAATAAATGCCATGTTTAGCAACTTGCTATACTTGCTATAGCATCGTAAGCAAGCAAAAGGAACTCATACCTTGAATGGCTTCTCTTATCATTAAGAAACATTTTTTTTAGGGGAGAGAGGAGTGTTTGAGTCATTTTGTTGACTCCTGGAGACTGCCTGGATTTGTCCTGCAGCTTTCTTGCCAAGATTTGGGAAGTGGTTTCCTATTGTCTCCTTCCCAGAGCTGAGAAAGAGTGACCCACCCAAGGTTACCCTGTTGGTTTCATGCCTAAAGCGGGACTAGAACTTGTAGTCTCCAGCCTGATGTCTTCACCACTACACCAAGTTGGATGCGGCCAAAAAAGTGCTGGCCTAGAAACCAGGAGATTGGAAGATCTAGTCCTGTCTTAGGCATGAGTGCTTCTGGGTGGCTTTTGGGAGTCACCTTCTCTCAGCCCAACCCATGTCTCAGGATTACGGTTGTAGGGCAAATAGAAAAAGGAAGGCGTATTATGTATGTTCACCACCTTGAGTTACTTATAAAGTAACAAAGGCAGGATAAAAAATATCTCAGACAAAACCATTATGATAGTCTTATTCCCTTTCCTTACTGTTGGTGGATTAATGGAGGAAAGGGAGCATCAGGGATGAAAAATGGTTTAGTTAATTCCTAAGTGTGACTTTAGGCAAATGTGGATCGAGGGTTAGGTGAGAAAACTGTGGTCAAAACACACTCAAGAGAGG
>JANHZU010003648.1:28444-44953 GCA_032468055.1 Acrochordus granulatus
ATTAAGAAGAGATGGCAGGAATACACAGAAGAGTTCTACAAGAAAGATCTAAATGTCCCCGATAACCATGATGGTGCAGTCACTGACCAAGAACCAGACATCCTGGAGTCACATTGGGATTGGTTTAGAGACTCACTTATTTGTATAGTAGCCAATGTGAACTGGATTCTAAAAGATATGGAAGAAATGCAGCCTGTCTTGGCTTTTCTTGCTATAATCAGAGCACAAGATTTAACCAGTGTGGATGTCTTTCTACAGACAGTAAAATCTGCTTGTTTTGTGACTGCTGATTTACTTGTTTTGCTTTCTACTATAGAAATGTCCAAGAATTTAGCTTGGCCTTACTTCATGCTACTCAAAGTAAGTGTTACTTTTCCTTTTCAATGCGTTTCAAACAATAAAGATTGCTAATTGCTAGTTAATTCTGCTGACATTGTTGAATGCAGAAGAAAAATGCTTATACGTTCACTTTTTCCTAGCTACTCTTTACCACATAGCCTCAATGTTACTGTATTTTGTTTTTCATGCTAATATTCATTTCAAAACTATCTACTCCAATTAAGATAATTCAACACAATTATCTTAACTGTATGTATGTGTTTGCCACCACAACATTTCATCTTTTTTCTGCTTCTTTGCTCAGCACTTTCAAAGCTGGCTTTTGTGAAGACTTTCTGACCTTATCATTTGTTACATCATTTATTTCCAAGAATTGTTGGCACACCCTAAACAAACTGAACAAGCAGCACTGATCCTCTGAATCAAATCAGGGTCCAGATTTTATAAATTCTAATCAACAAGTGATAAACCATGTTTAAATTCTAGTTTAAACTATGTATAAATTCTAAAGCCATCTTTTATAAAGTCTAATCAACAAGTGATAAACTATGGTGGAAGCAAGTGGGAACATGATGACATTTTTTTGTTTGAAGTTGAGGAATGCAGTGTTGTTCGGGATCACAAGACATTTTTTCCCAATGAATGTGTCTTTCTTAGCTCAGGATACACAGCTTAAAAATGCATCATCCTTCTTAGGAAAGCAATGTACAATTGATGATTGCTAACAGCACTGAGTATAACCCCTACAACCTCTCCAAAAGTTGTCACAAACTTCTAATATCATAAAACACAGAAATTATTAAATATGGGATGTCCACTTATATTAAGTGCATTTCTTGACTTGGTACCAGGTTCCTGTAAGCCATTTTTGTGGCTATTTGCTCAACTGACTTGTCTGTTTGTTATCAACATCAACTTTTTCAATGGGAGAAAAAGTGTGATCCATGTGTGAAGAGGGAGAGCAGACTAGAGTCATTACTCATGATTAAACCGAGGGGCAACCCCTATGAGGACAGTTAATTCTATGCCAAGGTCAGAAATTTAGGTGGGGAGAACCCTGAAGCATCGATTAAAGCTGTAAAATAGAGAGTACTTTCATTGAGCTCATTTCCTTTCAAATCTAACAAAGGATTTCTACTGTTCACTGCTTATCTGAAATGTGAGGGCAGTCTTAATTTTCCCTGCTATTTGAATAATGGGCCCTAGTAGGTTATATTGCTAATATAAAGATAGGTTCTCTATGCTGGATAGTAATCACATAACATTTTATATTCTGGATTTAATAGTCTTCCACCTTCACTTATCTTTAAATTAGTTATCTCCTTCCAGATGTGCTACAATGAAGACCCTTCTCAACATTACAATGAATGAAGCCTTAAGATTTCTTCCCCCAAATTATTTTTTTTACTGTGGTACTACTGGTTGGGAGCAATTATTCTACAGTTGCATTTCTAGTATTTACAGTAAACTTTTCATTACCTGGGAGGTTATGAAGTAATACTGAGAGTAATTATAAGAAATTTCTTTAATGATTCATGCTGGCTGAGGAATTCTTGGGGTTGAAATCCATATTGCTTAAAGTTACCAAGATTGAGAGACACTGATCTAGGTTATGGAGTAACACTGAAAGTAGTTATAAGAAACTTGTTTAATGATTCATATTTCCTTGTAGCTATTATTCCACAGATGCTTTGTCAAATCCCACATGAATATAGTATCTCAAACTCTTTGATAGTTCATCCAAGTTTTCCCCCCAGGTCTGCTGTTTATCTCTCTTTTGAGCCTGTAACAGATGCCCTTCTTGTTTACTTATAACATATTTTTCAAAATATGCTCAACTCAATTAATTTTGTTCCAAGATTTCTTAAACATAAAAGCATTCATAAGAACAATAAGACTGGCAAAACCATCACATTTTTCTAGGGATTGTCAGTAAATATGTGATAGAAACAGCTCCTATAACAAATTGGTCATCATATGAAGAAAAATATTTTGTAATGTCATGGTTTGCCTAACTGTGTCAGTTTTGAAGAAATGGTGAGGTACTGTACAATTAAGATACGGGGCATGGCTACGAAGCTGCATCATCAGCTGATAATTGAGGCATCAAATAATTTCTACTTAAGGACACTAAGTCTATAAATAACAATCCAAACTCCTTCTGAAGTCTGGGAAAATATATAACCTAACATAATTGTTATACTTATGATAAAAAGATAAAAGTTTTCCCCTTTCAGTCATGTCCGACTCTAGGGGGCAGCACGCAACTCTGTTTCATAGCCAAAGACGAAAAATGTCTTCATTGTCTGAAGACACTTCCGTGGTCATGTGGTTGGCATGATTATATGCTGAGGCATATGGAACACTGTTACCTTCCCACCAATTTAGGCAGTACCTATTTATCTATCTGCATTTTGCATGCTTTTGAACTGCTAGATTGGTAGGAGCTGGGGCAAATAATGGGAGTTCACCCTGTGATATGGCACCTGGGTCTCGAACTAGAGCTGCCAATCTTCTGGCTGACAAGCCCAGCATTTTAACCGGTAGGCTTCCATGCCCTATTTACTTATGATACTTCATGATTTTTATTCATTTGTTTATTTAATCAGAAAAAATACATTTAAACGGTCATAATTATGGTCATCATTAGCCATAGTTTAGAGAGACTTCCTTGTGTTAAACATGCGCCACTTTTCATATTCAGAATTATTGTGAGCTGACATGTCTTGGAACTCTTGTTATGAATTGGCAATTAGATGAGGTAAACTGACTATTACAGAGTTAAATTAGAAACTTTATTATTAGGGACTGGAGCCAGATTCCACAGCTGGACCTTGCTTTTGCGTTATTTTTAAGTTCTGTTAATTCCTCTGCTCTGAAATAATGTGATGTACATTTGGCCTGCAACAAGAGTGAGTGAGAGGAGCCTCCTGATTACTGTTGTTGCAGGCCAATTTGCAAAAACATAACTACACAGTCCTACTAAGACCAGATGGTTACCACCTTGGATTGACCTGTTTAGGCTGTATATTGCTGACTCACAATTCCTCAGATCATTTTGTTCTATTTGGCTTTTACAGTCAGAAGTTTCTGAGAGCCAAGAACATTCAATATTCTCTCTAGCACTGCTAATCTTTAGATGATATTGAGCAAATATTAAAAACAGAGGCCACTGTAAGGCAAGGGGCTAAACACACTATCTTTAGTATAAGCATGAATGTTGCATATCCTGGAGTAAAAAGGGGATGATAAAACGATCTTACAGAAGCCCAAAGCAATGGCTATATAGCAGATTCATTTAGTTATTTTATTAAGTATAAAATAATAAATTATTATAGTTTATATTAATTTCATGCTTGCTGTTGGATTGTATAATAAATTAAAATATGTCAATTATTAAAAGATTTCAATCTTTTGTCTATTCCAAAGTATTATAATTTTGGCTGATAAAGTATTTAATATGAAGATTCAACTGAAGCTTTAGATCAGGGGTGTCCAATCTTGGTCATTTTAAGATGTGTGGACTTCAATTACCAGAATTCCTTATGCAGCTATATTATAATTCTGAGACTGAAGTCCACACATCTTAAAGTGGCCAAGATTGGACACCTTTGCTTTAGAGACTGATATTTCTAAATGTATGTAATATGTATAGATACCAATCCTGTATAGCAAATTCTTATCATGAGCCAGGAGATTCTGCTTTCTTGCACAGGAAGCTTTCTGGAGTGTCCTTTGCTTGATTTGAATTTTCTGAATGGATTCAATTAATGAAACAGTGCGACAAATATTAATAAACCAAAGACAAATTCCAGAATTCAGATTTACTGATGAAAACATTTGAAAACGAAAATGGAAATGATGACAAATTATGTAATGTTTGAAAGCTCAGTCAGCAGGGCAAAGTAAATTAATATTGCTACTTTCCAGGTGAATTTAAGGTATAAATCAATTTTTGATTTTCATTTTGCCTTTCATGAATTCTTAATGTTGGAAATTAACATCCAACTACTTTATGTGAGATGAATGCCAGAAGCATCCTTCCTCTGCATATAGCAACATTTATGTATTTAAGGTTTGTTAAATTGAATAGATTCTCCTCTTGTTATTCAAAGAAGTATTCAAAGCAGTTCCCCTGGTGCTAATATCTTTGTGATAATCCACAATGGAAACCTAAGGACATACTGTACCTTCAGAATTCTCCTAGACAGAAATTTATTTTGAATTTTTTAGTTGGTAAAACATATTGAATAGAACACAATACGATGATCTTTTTAAGGATAAATCCGATATACTGCTTTATACAGATCACATGTAATTTGCAGAACACACAACTGAAACCAGTAAAAGAGAAAAAAAATCAGATTGCAGAGGATTGTCACTTCATGGTTTCAGATAATTAAGAAATTTTAGATTTCTTAGTTTCAGTTTTTTTTTATTTAAACCATAAATAGATAAGACCTATTTTAACATGTTCATAATTTGTTGCAGTATAGTTAATAACTGGAATTATTGAAAAAGATAATGGATGTGCGTTGGAATGTAATACTGTATTAGCAGATGTTTTAATTCTGTCCAGAGATATCTGTTCTCCCTCAATCCCTCCTTTTAAATCATATTAAATTATTGATAATTGGTTTTGGCTCAGTTTGTGCCTTCTAGACATTTTTACTACATGGTAGAAATTAAGAAAGATGGTGTGAAACAATGAAATTATTATTTTAATACCTGCCAATGAAGAATAAATAGCTTTTCAGATAAATGTCTGCCACAGTCATACCCTTTCATTAATAGGTGAAAGAAAGAATATTGTATCTGCTGGCCAGATATTCAATCTCTGTGCATTAAAGATGTTTTATATAGGACTGAGGTCTCTGATTATGCTAGGTGAGCTTTCTGATATACTTTTATATGCATGTAGACCTCTATTCATATATTTAATTGAATGTATAAAAAATAATGGGCATATCTGTCCCATGTAATCAGTAAGATATGAGTATAGATTAAAACAAGTAAAATATTTCCCTAGAAACATGTCCAAGAATGGAATTGGCGTATTACCAAGATGCCAGAATGCAGTATTTCAGACAACCTGGACCCTAAGGAAGTCAGTGCAATACAGCTTTAGATTGAGAGTTACAGATGTTAGATTCTTTGTCAAATGCTATCAATTATAAGATATAATGCCATTCTATGGTTATGTATAGGGAAGCAAATTTAAAAGAAGTACAGCAAGGGAAATTGGATGCACAGAAGGATGACTACAGGAAAAAATAGACTTTTAGTTACACCAAAGTATTGACTAAAATAGCATGTTTATTATTTCATACAACAGAAAATTTAAAGATAGAAACTATATATTGAATATATAATGACTTGTTATGAATACATAATGAATACATAATTGCTGTAGGATTGACCGAGAATTGGAGGACGGTGATTTAAAAAAATATTTGGTTCCAGTTTGCATCCATTATATACAAGTAAATTACAGGGTTTATCCCAAGTTACTGAAACATGTAATATTAGGGATATAAGAGAAACATTATTGCTTAATAAATAACCATGCATATAATTTAAAACAGGTACAGTGAAACACAGTTACACAATATGTATACATATTTCTGAAGGGTGGAGCAATCTGTAATTAGAGTAGACTTCAGGACTGAATTAACCATTTTGCTAAGTAAACTAAAACTCATAGCTCCCACCAGTCTGGTAGTTTTCAAGTACTGAGTTTATTTCTCTCCTGCTGTTCAAATGGGTTTCATTACTCTTGATTTAATAACTCAGCAATGATTCCTCATCAACAAGAGAGAAGAAAGTGATTATACTGTAGTTCTTTCGATGAAAAAAGTTAAAAAAATAGTTGGACAGGTGGACAAAAACCAGATAAATAAATGTAAAGAAATAATTCCTGTTCTGCATTAGTTTACTAGCTTAGGTTGTTAAGTCTTTAGAGTACTGATGTGTGGTAATGGGTTTTACCTGTTTGAGATCTGTTTTAATTTAGTGCTGAAATGTGCAACTTTTACTGAATCTTTTTTGTTTTTTTTACATTTGAACATTTCAGTATGTTAGGGAAATGTGGCTCTTCAAATGTTGATGATTAAATACAAAGACAAACTATTCTGCCTTTACATTAATGTGTGTTTCTGTGTGTGCTCAGAACGACTGATCATTTATATAGCCAAGTTGGAATACAAACCACTTCATGTAACTATTATTTTAAGAAAAGACAAAAAATAGCCAGTCCATAAATAATAATTGCCAACCCAATAAATAGCCAACCCATAAATAAGTAATTAACAGTGTCTGTGCGCCTTTGGCATCTAGTCATGCCGGCCACATGACCATGGAAGCATCCTCGGACGAACACTGGCTCTTAGGCTTTGAAATGGGGATGAGCACTGCACCCTAGAGTCGGTCACGATTGGCAGGGTAACCTTTACCTTTACAAAAGTAATAAGAGGCAACCCATAGCTAAGCTCCTGCAATTATAAGATAAAATTGTTCCCATTACCAAATACTGTATACATTCATTGTCTAGAAAGATACCACACAGACAACACAAATTATTTACAGACAAGTGGTGTTTTGACTCAAAGGAGTCAAAAAAGTCAAGATGACACTTTACATAACTAAAGCCTACCAGCTTCATTTTTTTCCAGGCAGCACAATAACAATGAACAAATCAACAAATATTATAAGCCCCATAAGTAGGATCTTTTAACACAGTTGCAAGAATATTAATTACATCGAGGCTCGTGTTAGCAAGACAGTAAACTACATAAAATAAGCCATTCCTTCACAGGTAAGTGATTCGATATAAAAGAGCATTTGCCAGTTTTCAAAGCACCAGAATCACACAGATACTGTTACAGAACTGTTGCTTTGAAAGCGTCTATGTATACTGTATTCTCATTAACCCAGGTCATGACTTATAGCAAAATTGCAAAAAGACTTGCAAAATCTCTTCTTTAGGATGGATGAGGGGAGCATCTTAAAACAGACCGTTGTAAAGGAGATCCTAAGTCTGGAACAGGACAACGAACACAGGTCGTTGGCACTTTTGTCACACAATTGGCAGGAGGAGCTGGGGGCATCACTCTGTGGGCCAAGAGACTTGACAGTGAAGAACCATCTCTACCTGCTTCTCCTGCTCCTCAGCCGGGAGGGAAGGTAGGAAACGGGGGATCCTCCGGGGGAGTGAGGAGCCTTCCAGCGAAGCTGAAGAGGCTCTTCTGCGAGACCCTCACAGATTCTGATTACCAGTCGACAAAAAGTGTCCTCCACTTGATCTGACCATGACCTGAGCTGACGTGATTTGTCTTCTCTCTTCTGAATGTTATTCCTGAACCAAAGAAGGTTTGGACTGTGGAGGAGGACTAGGCTTAGCCCTCAGAATAAATTAGTTCATTCTAAACTTAGGGCTTTTTTTTTACGTGGAAAAGGATTTGAGGTTTCAGAAGAAAAGGCAGCTGATTTCCCCAGACTCCTGCCAATTCACAGGCCACAAACTATGCAACGTAAGCAGGAAGAATCCTAGGGGCTGACCCTTGACTCTGCGGGCCTTGTTTCTAGCGTCCGTTTTCCCCCCTGGACTGATTTTGTCTACGTTTCAAAAAATTACCTTTGGAAAACAATTGCATAGCCAGGAGTTCCAGGGTGGGAGCGTGTGGGGAGTTGCTATGGTAACCCGTTTGCAGGAAAGAGCGGAGGGAAGAGGTGGCTGCTGGGATTGCAGAGCTGAGGCAAAGCTTGATGAGCGAACGGGGCCGATTAATACAGAGGAACCCCTGGAGGGGGAAGGGAGGGATTAAGCCCCAAAGACTGGAATTGGAGTATATATGGACTATATATGACACGGAGAAGAACTTAGACCTCCGGGTCTTGATGGTCGATGACTGTCATTTGGATCTGTCAACAGTAAGGAGAATTAAACTGTACTTACTACATTCTGACAACATCTGGATGATAGCCAGTCTTGTAAATAACAATAGTTTCCAAAACACGAATGTACAAAAGTACATTTTAATAAAAAATCAGATATTGTTATTTTTAATAAAAAGTCAGATATTATAATATTTCTCCATAGCCCCTCCCCTTTGATAATAAGACAAGCTACAGCAGATGATGAAAATTATTATACTGTTATTAATCTAGTGAGGATGAGAACATTTTTTGGACAGTCTCAGAAACACAGAAGGAGAGAAAATTTTGTTATTCCTCATAAGATTAATACACTGACATGTACAGGTAGAAATAACATGGTTTAAAATCAGCATTTGAGTTCTGAAGCTGTCCAGTCTATTCTTATAGCTATCACCTATTTCAGCCTGAATTCCTGAAGGGCTTGTCAAGCCCAACTTCCAAGCTAATTGACTAAGACGTATTCACGATCTTTCTTGGCGATTGATGGATTTAGTCATCTGAAATGCAGAAGACAGAGGAATTGACCAAAAATGAAATAATGACAAAGCTTCCAAATATATGTGCACGTTCGTCACAACACGTTAATACCAAGACAATTAATGTTCAATTAAACAAATGCCACTCAGTAACATACTACTCCAAACCTTGTGGCTGAGCACATAGAGAGTACATTACATTTTGAGGGGAAAGGTGCCATGCAAACTTATTTCAAGAAAATCTGATAAAGGAATCTGTAAAAGGAGGTTTTAAAGTACTTGCAGGTTTAAAATTTGGGACATCATGGATTTTATTGCAGTTGGAAAATTAACAAAGCAGCAAGGAGCTTTGAAAAGTGTTGCAGTAAAAGTTAAACATAATCAGTTTTGATCAACATTTAACTATATTTATTAGTTATGGCATGGGTCCAGGTTATCTGTGGCACCATCTCACCGCAAGGGGCTTGGCCCACCCACTGGATCAGCAGAGGAGGCTTGGTACAGTCCCGAGGTGAGGTCCACTTCCTTTTGTTTGACCTTCCAGAAGAACCCGAAGACCCGGCTCTGCAAGTTAGCTTGGGGCTCCATCACGGGTTTGTCATCTTGGAGGTGGCTGTTGGATTGTTCAATCCCACCTCCCCCTGTGAGTGTCTTGCTCCCCTCCTGTCATCTTGTTTTATATTGCATTTTAATGTTTTATTTTGCTTTATGGTGTAATTTATTTCAACTGTGAGCTGCCTAGAGTTGCTTCTGAGTTTTGCAGCATATAAATGTGATGAATAGGTCAATATTAACAATGTTTTTTCCAAAGATATTGCATAATGTTCATCTGTACAAATATCATGCCATTGTCTCTGCCGCAGTCTTTAGATTAAGAACCTAATTTGCAGAGAACAGCATGGATATGCTTGGGGTACAAGTAGGCTGCTTAAACTATTTGTATTTCTTCTTAAGATCACGTGTGTATGTGTAATGTATCAGTGTGAGTGTATATGTAAAGAGAGAGATTTTCAGTAAGATGATTTGTGAAAAGTATTATCTGAAATGTTCATAGTTCCAAACATCCACAGGCTGAAAACATAATTCCATTTAGCCTTAAAATATTTCCTGTCTTGGTCTATGATTTTTCTTCTCTTTATCAATCAAAACCATAGTGATTTTTGTTATCATTAAGGGAAACCATTTGTTTTAAGACTAGAGTGATTAAATTGTTATGAATCAAAACTTGAATAAAACATTGCTATTGCATTCCTGAGCACTGATAGGACATAAACCACCCCCACTCTTCTGCTCTCCAGATTTAATTGGGCTTCCATTCCCACAATTTTCAGAAACCATGGCCATATAATCTGGGAATTATGGGAATGGAAGCCAATGCAACTGAAAAGCATTGTGCAGAAAAGTATGAGTAAGATAAGTATGTTTAAACCAAGAACTACAAGTTAGCATTATAACATTCAAATGGACTTTCACTAATTCAGCACAACAGAAGTTTACATTTCTAGTGTAATTCTACATTACACTCGAAATGTAATTATTCTAATTATGAATAATAATACTGTAACAATCCGTCTATAGATACCCTCTTGTGATGGAGGGGCTTTATGATGCTCTGATGAGACTGAGAGCTATGCTGCGAGTGTACTCTACCAGAAGTTTATCAGATTGGTATGATATTCACTCATATCAGATGCATTATGCAAGTTACAGTATGCAAGAAGTAATAACAACAGGGCCAGTATAGGCCAGCATGAAACAAGCTATAAGCTGACCCCCCTCCCCCAACATGGAGAATTAAAAGAGAAAATTATAGCATTAACAGAATTATCAATAGAAAGGAAAAGATAGCCAGCATTGAAAGTAATGCCCAAAGAAGACCTGGCACTTATAATAAAGAAAGTCAATAAGGTGTTTTAATAACATTTATCAGAGCAATCACCTTGCCCACAGTACAGAAGAACCGGGTATCAAAATTAAAAAAAACAGAAAAAAAACTATATTCAGTCCCAAAGTGGAAGATCAGACTGGAGGCCAAGATAAGAAATTAAGATCAGATGCAAGAACGTAAGGAACAGGATCCTAAGAAAAAATCCCAATCCTTGAGAAGATTGCCTCTCTAACCTCGAGGTAGATTACTTTTGCTAACTTTCTGGCCTGTGTTAGCTTTATAGCTATGCCTCTCATCATCAGCTGGGCATGTTTGTCAGCAACTGCAGGGAAAAGACCCAGGCGTGATGGGGCAAGGAAAAGACCCAGGCCTTTTGGGAGGGCGAGGCAGGGAGAAGGTCTGTTTGCTTGTGGACCTCGCTGGACAAAGCAGTGCAGGGAGAAGGCCTGGGCCTCTTGGGAATGGTGTGATAGGGAGGAGGTGGGTGTAGGGTGTTTCAGTCCATGGTGTTGGAGAATTGAAGCATTCCCCCAATTGTAAGGGCAGGTCCACTGCCAAGTGCCTGAATGTTGATCATGTGACTGCAGGAGTGCTTCAGTAGTTGGAATTTTAGGTAGGAATCATAAGTCCTAATTTCAGTCATAATTGTGAACCGTCACTGAGCAAATGGTTGTAAGTCGAGGACTATCTATAGTGGAAACACTATCAAAGCTATCAATACTTGGGCCATACCTGTGATACAATTCTCAGTTGGAATTTTTAACTGGACACAAGCTGAACTGGACAGTTTGAAAAACAAGACATGCCTGTAGTAATATTGAGAGATGATACCTTTCCTACAGAAATGGAGGCAGAAGTTTACTTCAAGTAAAACATATTATCAAAGAAGAAAAACAAGCATTGGCTGATTACATAAAGGACAGCCAAGAACAAGCACTGGTGCAAATTAAAAATGGAAACTTATGGAATGTGCAGGAGACAAAACATGAATATTGAAACCATGTAATAAAAACAAGAACAGAACGCTGGCAAGGAAAAGCATTACATGGTGAATTTCTACAAAAGATGGAGAGAAAAGTAGATGAAGATAAAACCTGGCAATGGCTTACAACTGGAATATAAAAAGAGAAACTGAAGCAAGCTATTCAAATGAATGCAGTCAAGGCCAGAAATGAAAAATCATCAAATAATTCAAATGATGCAGATTATGCAAAAAGGCAGAGTAAACACTGGATTGTATACTCAGTTGTTCAGATGTTACTCTTTGATGGCGTTAAAAGTATTGTTGCAGGAAGTAAGATATTCTAAGTAAAGTTGCCTTTTACAGTTGATTGATGGGGATTTTATCAATGATGGTGGTGTTCAAGAGGTGGTCCATGTTTGAGATGACACCCAAGGTTCCTATTACTATCTTTGGTTTCTTTTGCTTGTTCTACTTCTGTTTGCAGATGTTTGTGTTTTGTAATACTCTCCAGCTCTTTCCCTTTTCTTCTACTATCTCCAGGTATTGCTACATTCATTATCAAGACTTTTTTTGTCTTTCTTATCAACAACTGTTAAGTCTGGAGTGTTGTGTGATAGATGCATGTCTGTTTGAATTCTAAAGTCCCAGAGCACTGTAGCTTCTTCCTTTTCTATTACTTCGGCTATTTTGTTGTCCCAACTATGCTTGCTTGCAGGCAAATGGTATTTCATGCAAATATTCCAACATGCCATTGTTGCTATTTTGTCATGCCATTGTTTGTAGTCAGTTTGTGTGATTTCTTTCACAATTTCAAAATGACCCTTGCAGTTCATTTTAACATAACAGGCTTGCAATTATTTTTTTAATGTTTCAGGATATCCACACCCCACATAGCAAAACAATTACAACAGCAACAACAAACATTGTTAGTTCAAAAAAAAAAACATTTCAGCTGTTAAAATCATTCAGTTGATCAATTTATTTTGATAAATGCATCTATTTAATTTATATGCTGTCCATGTAGCCTTTTGAACCACATGAAGAGAAAGCTTTGCTCACCTCCTTATTTTTAATATATCTCTACAATTTGGATGGAGAACCTACAGTCTTGATTGACTCTACTCACTAACTCATGGAAAGTAATGACAGTAAAAATAAAAATAACATTTTTATCTGATTAAGAAATATGTGCTCTGGTTTTTTTAGTCCTTTAAATAGAGAACCAATATGGAGTAACCAGGAGAAGAAAGATGCTTAATGCTATGAGGTTAACACTGTTCACTGGTCAATGCTGAAGGTCTAAACTGCAGCTAACGATTGTATAAGACAGACAGAAAAAGGGCTGTTTTTCTGTCTTTCCCAGAATGTCTACTTTGACTGACAGGTGCTCTCATACCGAGGTCTTAACTCTGAATTGAAAAAGCAAGCAATTTATGTGATGTTATTCCATGCCATCACTGACTCATAGGCCATTTCTTCACTAGTAAACATCATCCAACTGTTATAGTGCCAGTGTACTAAATAATGGCTAGATGATACTAGAAGTGAGAAATGACCAAATCCTTCTCTTATCGAAGCAACAGAAGTTTGTATCAAAAGTCAGCTACCACAGGCAAGGCTGCTTCAGTGAAGAGCCCCTTAATTTCCAAATTCCTGTAAATTTGGGAAGTGTAGTGTAAGCAGGAGGGGTGCAGAGAAGGTTCATTCTTAGGCGAGAACAGTGGGACATGTATGAATGTGAGAATAAAGTCTGAATTTGAGTCAATGAAAGTGTATGATAAAGTGAATAACCTTAACATGGGAGATGTTTTCTGTGAACATGGAGTTGAAGGCTGATTGATGAATGTGTTAAAAGTTATCTTTATGTTAAAAAAAACATGCCTGAGAAAAAATGGAATAGGTATTGAATGGGTCAGCATTGAGTGGAAAGTCAACCAAATTGTGTGATGTACCCTTGATTGATTTATGAATAAATATGTAAGAAATACTTCTAGTAGTGTCAGAGGTTGTTAAGCCAAATATGAGAATGTTCATGAATATTTTTATACAGATAATCCTCTGTTGCTGGCTGAGAACCGAAATGATTTGCAATGAATGTTAGCAAGATTGTATAATGCAACAAGGAGTATATATCAAAAGTCAGTGTATCAGAACCAAAATGGAAACAATTAAAAGATGTAGATTATCTTCTATGCTTTGGAAAAATATTTTCTAAAAATGGGGAAACGAATGAATAAAATTTAAGATGGACAATTAGTAGTAGCAAGGTAGGGAGCAATATGATTTCTGTGCTAAGAAATAAATAAATCAGAGTATACTAGATGTCTACAATATGCTGAACTATATGATATAGATTACAAATCTAAGGCTACCATATTTTGGCTGCAGAAACCCAGATCGCTAATAGATCTTTAACAGAAACAAAAAATATAGAAAACATTCAGTAACCAGCTGGATGTTTGCAACCAAGATAGAGTAGCTGTAAATTGATATAAAGAAAGAATGAGAGAAAGAAGAGAGACATTTTTGAATTTTATATTCGGATAGATTCACATGAAATGTTACAAACTACAAGAAGAATCAATAAATCATCCCTAGACAAATAAAAATCTGATTGCTTCCTTGCAGTAATGATTATCATGTAGAAATGAGCATTTTCACAGAAATCTCTAAACTCTTTATTGCTATCTAGTGATCATCTGGATTTGTGCATTCCTGAAATTATAGCACTAAAAACCACAATGGCCAAATTTACATATAAACACTAAATTTAAAAAAAATCCACATTATAGTTTATTACAGAGTATGAATGACAACATTATATTTCACAGCCAAACAACAGATTCGTTCAAAATTGGAAAAGGAGTATGATAAGACTGTATATTGTCACGCTATTTATTTAAATTATATGCAGAGTACATCATGCAAAATGCTGGGCTGGGTAAATCACAAGCCAGAATTAAGATTGCTGGGAGAAATATCAACAACCTCAGATATGCAGATGATACTATTCTAATGGCAGAAAGTAAAGAGGAACTAAAGAGCCTCTTGATGATAGTGTAAGAGGAGAGTCCAAAGCCAGCTTGAAACTCAACATTAAAAAAAACTAAGATCATGGCCTTCAGTCCCATCACTTCCTGGCAAATAGAAGGGGAAAACATGGAAGCAGTGACAGATTTTACCTTCTTGGGCTCCAAGATCACTGCAGATGGTGACTGCAGCCATGAAATTAAAAGAAGCTTGCTCCTTGGGAAGAAAGCTATGCCAAGTCTAGACAGCATATTAAAAAGCAAAGACATCACTTTGTCAACAAAGATCCATATAGTCAAAGCTATGGTTTTCCCAGTAGTAATGTATGGCTATGAAAGCTGGACCATAAGGAAGGTTAAGCGCCAAAGAGTGGTGCTGGAAAAGACTCTTTAGGGTCCCTTGGACTGCAAGGAGATCAAACCAGTAAATCCTATAGGAAATCAACGCTGATTGCTCATTGGAGGGACAGATACTGAAGCTGAAGCTCAAATACTTTGGCCACATAATGTAAAGAGAGGACTCATAGAAAAGATCATGATGCTGGGAAAGATAGAAGGCAAAAGGAGAACAGGACGGCAGAGGATGAGATGGTTAGATAGCATAGTCAGTGTGATGGGCATGGGTTTGGATGGACTCCAGGAGGCAGTACAGGGCAGGGAGGCCTAGCACGCTGCAGTCCATGAGGTTGCAAAGAGTTGGACACGACTGCTCAACTGAACAACAAATTATTTTTCATCTTTGAAAAGTGACATTTTACGGTGGTAGTGGTTGGTTATGGTCATTTAAAACATGAGTTTTAGTGGCTTTTCCTTAATTCATCTGCTCAGGTGTCTAAAATGTTACATTTTACTCGGGGAGGGGGAACTGAGCGCATATTTACATATTATATACCATCATTTTAGAAGAATTTCCCTTGGAGCTTCACAGAGGCTTAAAGGACAATAGAATTTTAATATTTTTGTAAATTAAAAAAATCACAACTTTCATGTAACATCTAAACATTACCTTTGTGCTTCCTTAAAAAGTCAATACTCTTCTGCAATACAGTGGATTTATCCATCTTTCGTGCATTTCCTGGAAGCATGGATCCCAGTTCTTTGATGAGTACATTAAATTGATCTCTGCGTTTCTTTTCGGATTTGTTTCTTGATACTCTATTAAAAAATAATTATAACTACCATAAAAAAGAAGGGGCTTATACAAATTCTTATTGACTAATCACATTGGATCTTGATGAAGACATGTTATAATGACACTGAAGTCATAAATTTAATTCTCTCCTGACTAACAGAAGAATCCAAGGTCTTACCAAAGATTAGATGAATGCTGGACATAGTGGAGAGGAACCATGCTGTACAGATGGATGTCTCACAATAAGTCTATGGAAAGCTTTGTGGGTAAAAAAAGTACTAACTCCTGTCAGCAACAGGACCTGAAATTGACTATTTTAGGCAGTCCTGAATCTATGCTTTCTGAAGCCCTCTTAGCCCCTTTACATATCCACCCATGTTTCAAAGTACATTAGCCACAATCTGACAGTTCCTTTCCCAATCATTAGTAAGAAAAATCCTGTATCACACTGCTCCAGAAGAGATCACAAAGCATTCCATCCCCACCATCTTCATCTCCAAAAGATCCTCCTGTTGATTTCATGAGAATATACAGACAAATTGATAAACAAACAGAAGTGCGACTGTCTAGATTCAGCAAACCCATTTTCTCCTCTAATTTTTAAATAATATGAATTAACTATTTTTAAAATATATGGAAAAACTCTAAGAAAATAATTATAGAACCATTCATCAAAATATGATATTTGGAATTAAGACATAAACTGGAAGGGATTGTTATTTTCCTTCACTGATGGCATGACAAAC
>JANHZU010003648.1:45535-59817 GCA_032468055.1 Acrochordus granulatus
AGGTGGGAGACACTCTTCGTCTGGCTCCTCTGATGAGATCTGTCCAGTATGGTTGAACCTCTGGCAGAGCTCTCATCATTTTCAGAGCACACAAGCCCCCCAACCACAGAAAGGTGGTTGCCTCACTGGGGGGCAAGTAGGCCTTAAGAAACATTAAAAATAAAGCTAGCAGAGGTGACTGTATTCCAGCTGGACCATTTAAAATCTTAAAAGATAATGCTGTTAAAGTGTTGCACTCAATATACCAGCAAATTTGAAAAACTCAACATTGACCACAGTACTGGAAAAGGTCAGTTTACGTTCCAATCCCAAAGAAGGGCAATGCCAAAGAATGTTCAAACTACCATACAATTGTGCTTATTCCACATGCTAACATGCTCAAAATACTACAAACTAGGCTTCAACAGTATGTGAACCAAGAAGTATCAGAAGCACAAGCTGGGTTTGAAGAGGCAGAGGAACTCGAGATCAAATTGCCAACATTTGCTGGATCATGGATAAAGCAAGGGAGTTCCAGAAAAATATCTGCTTCATTGACTCACTAAAGCTTTTGATTGTGTGGATCACAATAAATTGTGGCAAACTCTAAAAGAGATAGGAATATCAGACAACCTTAGTTGTCTCCTGAGAAACCTGTGTGCTAGTCAAGAAGCAACACTTAGAACCGGACCTGGAAAAATGGATTGGTTCAAAATTGGAAAAGGAGTACAACAAGGCTGTATATTGTCACCCTGCTTCTTTAACTTATATGTAGAGTACATATAAAAATGAATCACCAGCCGGAATTAAGATTGCCAGGAGAAATATCAACAATCTCAGATATGCAGACGATTCTACTCTAATGGGAGAAAGTGAAGAGATACTAAAGAGCCTCTTGAGGATGAAAGAAGAGAGTGAAAAAGTTGGTTTGAAACTCAACATTAAAGAAACTAAGATCATGGCAACCGGTCCCATCACTTCCTGGCAAATAGAAGGGGAGGAAATGGAAACAGTGACAGATTTTACCTTCTTGGGCTCCAAGATCACTGCAGATGGTGACTGCAGCCATGAAATTAAAAGACGCTTGCTCTTGGGAGGAAAGCTATGACAAACCTAACAGCATAGTGAAAAGCAGAGAAATCATCTTGCTATCAAAGGTCCATATAGACAAAGCTATGGTTTTCCTAGTACTAATGTATGGCTGTGAAAACTGGACCATAAGGAAGGCTGACCACCGAAGAATTGATGCCTTCAAATTGTACTTCTGGAGAAGACTCTTGAGAGTCCCTCGGATTGCAAGGAGTTCAAACCAGTCAGTCCTACAGGAAATCAACCCTGACTGTTCATTGGAGGGACAGATATTGAAGCTGAAGCTCAAATATTTTGGCCACCTAATGCAAAGAGAGGACTCATCATTAGAAAAGACTGTGATGCTGGGAAAGATCGAAGGCAAAAGAAGGGAATGGCAGAGGATGAGATGGTTAGATAGCATTTTTGATGTGGTGGGCATGGGTTTGGGTGGACTCTGGGAGGCAGTGCAGGACAGGGAGGCCTGGTGTGCTGCGGTCCATGGGGTTGCAAAGAATCAGACATGACTGAGCAACTGAACAACAACAAACATCTCTGATCTTAGATCAAATTGTAGTCACTACACCACATTGTCTCTACTTTTACATAAAAAATGTATGTATAATTAATAGCCAGTGAACCTAGAATGTCCAAACACATGTTAAAATAAGAAGACATTTTTAAAAAACTCAAAGAATTTCACCTTTATACTTTCTGTGCATCAAAAAGTAAACCTCACTGATTTTAATTTCATTTACCTTCAGGTATGTCTGCATAGAATTATATTTTAATTATTCCATTAAATAATATTTCAGTAACCCACCATTAGAATGGCCAAGTGAAAAAGCAGACAAGCATAGTGAATCATTAATTGTAGAAAAGGATTCCGTTTTCAACTCACTTGTAAAATGTGCAACCATGTACATCACGGCTCTTCTCCCCAATGGGGACAGGCTTCTTTGATGCTGAAAGGGAGCTTTTTAGAATAGATTATAAAACAAAGACCTCTTGAAAAGCACATGTGTCTTTGCTTTATCTGTTTTGGAGAAAAATCAGAAAAACATACTTTTGTGTTAAAAAGTCAATGGAAAACAAGAGGAAAGACCTGGGTGGAGAAATCCTTAGCTAGCTGTTTTAACACTGCCATGTTTTGGTGATTTAAAAATATCACAGAACAAAAATAGCAAAACCAGATTAAAAGTAAATAATTTAGAAAAATCTAGGCAAATGGATCTAAAATATAACAGTACAAACACTTTATTTTCAAAGCCAGAAATCTGACTGCTTTCCTGTAGCTTGTTCCCTGTGACTTTAAGATATGTTTTTGGTTCTCTTCTTTTCACTCTGTCCTGTTAATTTCAGGCTACCTTCAGTCACAGGTTTGGTGTCCAGTCCTGAACACCCAGAATGGGCAACATTTTTTTCAGAAAAAGAGGTAAATGTGGTCTGAGCAGCATGCAGAGGGCCACTCTCCAAAAAGGCAGGGGGTGGGACAAAGAATTGAACAGATCTAAAACCAAGCTAGAATTGAATCAATTTATAATGGGACATGGTGGCTGAGCAGTTAAGATGCTGGGCTTGTCGGCCAGAAGATTGGCAGCCCGAGTTCCAGACGAGGCGCCATGTAATGGGGACAACTCCCGTTACTTGCTCCAGTTCCTGCCAATGTAGCAGATTGAAAGCACGCAAAATGCAAATAGATAAATAGGTACCACCTAAATGGATGGAAAGGTAACAGCATTCCATGTGCCTCGGCATATAGCCATGCTGGTCATATGACCATGGAAGCATCTTCAGACAATGCTGGTCTTCTGCTATGAAATGGAGATGAGCACCACCCCCTAGAATCTAAGATTAATTTATATTAAATACAAATAATAGATTATGTCATGTAGTTATTTTTTCCTCGTGTCATTTTAAAATCGTAATCTAGCAGCTTTTATCTACAAATTTTGAAGACTATCCATATGCTTCAAGTTGGCCTCTTCTGCCATGTCTCTCAGCTGCTTTAGAACAGAATATTGGAAATTAGAGGATTAGAGAGGAGGTTCTTTTCAGAGCATCTCAAGCTGGACCATTTGTATTATCTATGGATCAGATCCACAATCCTGTGATATCACACCATATTCTCCATTGAGCAGCTGAACCAATTTGGGATTCTAACTCAATTGGAAACTCATACCAACTTCCTGTAATTGAAGCCATGGAGCTCTCCATAGTTTACAGCTGGTTGACAATGCTGGCTCCTGAAACTGAGTTTTTTTCCTTTTTAAATGAGATATTTAGAGATGGCGAAGAGACAAAAAGGGGACTGATATTTATACAGGACTTCATTGGAACATGAGGTTTGCTTAACATTTCAGAGAATGCACAGCTTAGAAAATGCTAAATTTGGGAAATGTTTTTCTTTGCTAGAAATAGGTAAGGAATACAGATATTTCAAATCTGGGATTATCCTGGGCAAGGAGGTACAATGGAATCTCATAAGGAATTATTTGGAGTCTGATAGTTCACTAAATTTTGTAGTTTGTAATTCGCATAATCCTTGTCCATTGATGGGGTAAGTGGAGGACCAGGAAAATCCAACAGGTTTCTGTTGCCTCCCCTAAGAGAAACACTCATAATTTTATTCTGGGATAAGAGCCATACCTGGCCTTTGAATAAGGGACTCTTTCAAAATAACAGGTATCTCCAGGACAAAAAAAATCCTTGACTTATATTTAATTTTTAATTTTAATTTGATGAAGCAGGATATTAAAAAGATGATTGCAATATAATTGTTAAAGGTTTCCTCTGCTGGTCGTGTCTGACTCTAGGGCGCAGTGCTTATCTCCATTTCCTAACTGAAGAGACTGCGTGCCTGAAGACACTTCCATGATCATCTGGCCAACATGACTAAACGCTGAAGTGTACGGACACTTATACCTTTCCCACCAAAGGTGGTACCTATTTATGTATTATCATTTTTATATGCTTTCAAACTGCTAGGTTGGCAGGAGCTAGGCAGACAAGGGGAGCTCACCGCATTACACAGCAGCTCTTGGTCTCAAACACAAGAAGCCCAGATTAACAGTTGTCTTTTAGCTAGTGCATGTCATTTTGAAGTCTCAGAATGAACCCACTCATCCTAACGTAAAATACTTGCATGAACAGTAAGTGTGGCACTTAAACAATAGATGAAAAACAGATACATGCTCTTGGCATTGTTTTCGAAAATAGTTTGCCCTTGTCTCTAGGGCTGAGAAAAAGTGGCTGGCCCAAGGTCACCCAATTGCCTTTGTGCCAAAGTCAGGACTCGAACTCACAGTCTCTCAGTGTCTAGTCTGGTGCCTTAACCACTATACCTCCTGGCTCTCTCATTGTTACCTTGTTATGTTAATTACAAGATGGTAGCATCTCTCTATAGTTTCAGGATGAAAATTTTCCCTCTTCTTAGAGAATAATAAGACTGAATTGAGACTTTCTGGCAAAGCGTGTGCTCTATTGCTAAGTTTCACCACAAATGTGTTCATGTTAACAAAATACATAGGAATGTGTTCTTGTGATTGTATCGGGAACCTCTTACCCCAAGGATTACCCCATAATTTCTGAACAATACTTATATATAAACAAATCATACTGGTGTAGTCCCTGTAAGAATATATAAAGATCTAGAGTTGGGCTTTTATGAATCTTATGAACCATGAATCAATGTTTAAAGAGGACAAGTACCAGTGAATGCAATTCTGACCCCCATTATATGTGCTCTGCTGAAAATATAATATATTGCTTAAATAGAACTAATCTGAATATTATTATAAAGTAGATAATTCTTGCAAATTACTAATGCATAATGTGTCACTTTCACTTAGGTCAGAAGTCACTGGTGCTATAACATATTATAACAATTCCAGTGTTTCTATGGATAGAATTCCATTGTTAACATCACAATAAAAACATTAAAGCGAAACAGACTAGACAGTTGTAAAAGTTCCAGAGGTTCAGCAAAAGGAGTGGTGAGCCATCTTTTAATTATTTAGCAGAACAGCATGAATGCTTGTGTGTTAAGCCAAAAAAAGCACATGGCTTATCTGTTTAGGTTATTGATTGACTTGGCATTGATTTAAAATTGAGACAGTGTTGATAGGAGACAAATTTACAGCTAAAAAATACAAGGCAAAAACTGGCAAGCAGCAGCTAGGACTGGAATAATGTTTTGATTATTTCTACCTCCCCTCATTCTAAATTACAGAACTTGAACAAAATTAAAACAAAGTAACTGTTTTTTGCAGTGCAAATTACAGTACATATCCAGCCCCACTGATCTGGATCAGGGGCTAAAGTTCCTCCTTTACACTATCCAAAGCCACATTTGTTTTAACTGCAGTTTGATGAATAAATCACAACTGATTATCTTCACACAAGACTGAATGGCTTGCTGCATTATACGACTCTATTATTTATTTGGTTTGTTATATTACTGCACTTATTGTTCAGGAAAATAACAGCAATGAATAGATGTAGTGACTGGCTATATCTCTGAAGTTACATGTAATTTGACCTATGTGGAGTAAAGAGCCAACCAAAATTTAGGAATCCCAAATTTGAATGCTGCTAAGAAAATATTTGGAATAAGAACAGAAAATGGCACTTATAATAGAAAGCTATTATAATGTATGAGTTTGACACGATTGGTTGGTTTACTTATTTATGAGATTTCCATGTCACCATAAAATTCCAGTGGTTTTCAGATTTTTTTTTAAATATAGAAAATACTGAATTTGTGAAAGCTGCCCGACAAATGACTAGGCTCAAGCTGTGGTAGATGCTTCTTGAGGCAAGAAAATAATGCCTCCTGCCTTGACAAAATAAGTAATATGCCTCTCTCCCCACCTCAAAGAAGCCTTCTCTTGATCCAGTCTGGAGAAGTTGGTTGAGAATTACTTGCAGAAAAATCTGGATAAAACAAATTATCTAGATTCTTTACGCTTGCGATTCAGGCTTGAATATGGGATTGAGATTTCATTGGTTGGTATTATTGATTACCTGCATAGAGGAAAGTACGTTCCTGGTGGTCTTCAGTGCCATCAGTTGTGTTATTCTTTTGGTCTGTCTGCAAGGATGTAGTATCCTGGATCTCTTTTTGGAGTAAGTACTTCAAATCAGTAGTTGTGTGGGAGGAAACAGAGGTCAAACTGTAAGTCATTTCAGTGTTGGCCTGTTGCAATGTTTAACCTTTTTCTCCTTATATTTAACATCTACATAAAACTCCTGAAGGAATGAGGTGAGATACCATCAATATGCAAATAATACTCAGTGTAGCTGTCTTATTGCAGGCCAACAAGGAGGTGTAGTCAAAATCTGTTTCAGTATCAGAAGGCATAGATTTGATCCAGGAAGACAAAGTAGGTGTTGATTGATTAATTTGTGACTGGTGCAAAAGTTTCAGCTAAACAAATACCCTTGCCTCCAGCCATAGTTTCCATCTGTTATTCTACCAGAAGCTGTAAGTCTAGGATACTTCCCCCCTAAGTCATACACCTGCTCCTTCAGACCTGTTCCTCATCCAAAGCAATCACTGAGGTTGTAAATGAGCCAGGGTTTTCTGGCCAACTAGTAACTCATATTTGCTGAGATTCATCCTAAAATTGATTTGCCATATCCCTCACAGCTACCAAACACAGGGTCAGGGTTTCCACAGCATTTAAGTTTTGGCCTGGGATACTAATGTATCATTAACACACTGATGACATCTCAGACTGGTGGATGGCCTCTCTCAGTGGCTTCATATGAATGTAAAATGGATCCAAGTGAAAATGAGCAAGTTTATCTGTGAAGAACTTTGCAGAATGGTCACAGCAACTAGCAGGATTCATTGTCCCAGATAGTTCCTTCATAAAGAGAAGTAAATTAACTTGAATACAGAAAAAAATTTGCAGATACAATAAGAGCAGAAAAGGAAGAATATTTTGTCGATCTTCACAGCACCATTTGGAAGATGGACTTCTACCTGTGATTAGTTAAATGCACTTCTTTTTCCATTGTCATTCTGGGAGTTTCTTCACTCATTTAATTTCCTTGAGCTCCTTAATAATCCAAGGAAAGCCCAGTATCAAGATCAGGAAGGGAATAATTTCATTTTACCATTTTAGAAGGTGATCAAACTCATGGCAAAAATGTTGGTTAGGTCATTGGGTAAATCCTCAAACAACCTGAGAAGACCATCCTGCTGTATAAGGCACCTCTACTGGACATTTCAATGGATCCATCACCCTTACATATATTAGGCATGACTATAATGAGTAGCTTGACCATAAAGTTGCTGTGGCAAAGGACTGAATTACAATATCCTCCAACTTCAGATCATGCAGAATTTGCCCAAGGACAACACTAGGTCTAGAACATGATTATCTGTATGATTCAGGACCAAGATAATTTGGAAGAAGCCCATGGATGTCATAGTATCATGAGATCCAAAACTCTTCTGGACTCATCCCAACTAAGATCCAAATGCTCAGGAAAAGCTACTCCAAGCAAAAGCTGGGAAGTACATCAACACCAGCCTAATTCTTAGCAATAGTAACTGGATGTATTCAGTTAGCTCTATGTTCCTACCCAACTGCAGTTAGCAAAAGAACAAAACAACAATGACATTCAATTAAAAAACCTACACACATTTTCCAGCATCACACGTGCTGGAAGTTTCTGGGTTACAGTACTTCTAATCATTGGTATATGCACCACCCTGAGTTGCTTATTGCGAATAGGGCGACAAATAAATCTAATAATCTAATCTAATTCCAAAATACATTTAGGAAATATAGCACCAATTATCACTTTTTACCAGTTCAGTGACAAACAAAATTTCAAGTAAAACAAACAAAATTCTCCTAATGTCTAGATTTGAGCTAATGGCCTTCTTTCTGTGTGTTCCTCATCTATAAAATATGAGTACCTTGACCAGATTGATTGTGGAACTGAGTTGACTAGTGTCAATATATTTTAGAGTTGTAATGACTCAGATTAGATTTTGACAAGTTTATCACAGCAATTTGTATCTGTATCTATTCTCTGGAACCCAGCTTGCTCTTTGTTCTTGTTGCTGGACTTTACTGGTTTTATAAATTTTTTTTATAATAAATCAATTCATAAAGGATTAGGCTATTCAGTGAAGTGTTTAGCATTTGTATAGAAATCTATTAAGACTATGAAAAATCTCTCAACTCATTTTTGAAAAAACTACCTCCAAATTATAAGAAGAAAGTAACCTATATTTAGCAGTTTATTACTGTATAATGAAGCTTTAATTAGTTGATGAAATTTGTCTGCATATCTCAGTTTTTATAAACACACTGCTCCGTATTGCAAGCTAATGAAGAATATCTGCAAGATATTCATGAGATCAAGCCATCTTGATTGCAATATCCCAATAACTCAGCTGTGCTATCCCAGCCTTGACTTGGCTAGCCTTTTCACTGGGTTTAGTTGGGTGGTTGAAATATTTCTCATGAATTTTAGCCATGCTTTAATTTTTCTGGCAATTGCTTCTTACTAACATGATTAACTATCCTTTAAATCATCTGAGGATTATAACGCGTGCAGTTTTGGATCCCTTCAATGGCGTGCATAAATCAGGGCTTCACCATTTTTTCTGCCCCAAGGGTCAGAACAGGCTCTGTGTCAGAGGGTTGCATGCACATGTGTACACCTGTTTATATCCTTATGAGAGAAGCACATATCTGTCACACCCACACATAACTATATACAGAGATACAAACTTTTGTCCTTTCTGTTTCAGCGAGCCTGAGCAAAATCACTGGGAGGACGAGAGGAGAAATTTATCTTCTTTCTGGAACATTTCCTTGCCACCTGCCAGTTCCCCTAGGCAGGTATCCAAGGTTCTTGAGCAGAATTGCTTGAGGAGCAGGGAAGACAGAATCTTATCTTTCTCAATCTGATGATCCTGCTCAGCATTCCTTATTATGACTGTTCCCATCTTTTGCCCTTTACCAGCTGTAATACCACCCACCTAGGCTAAGAATAAGTAAATAAAAAATAAAAAATGCCACTGGAATATAAAAAGACAGCAGAGAGTAAATTTATATCTTTCTACAATGAAGTGCAGACTGCTCTACTAAATGGTAAATTCCTTACATGAATTAATCACCATTGTTTCTCTTTTAAAAAAATTATAATTATAGCACCATAAATAATGTATCTATTACACCAACTAGATAGACAAATCCACTTTTAAATTAATAGACATTATGTTCTACTTGGTACAATGACATCTAATGCACTGTGTATTATTTAAGACACAAAAAATATTGCATTTGGTTATTCAGTATTAGGTAACTATGCAGGATCAGGTGACCAAAGTTTCACCAAGCACATTTAAAAATCAGATTAATGAAGTCCTGTGTAAAATATTAAAATGAGGTTTTATGGCTCAGATTTTTTTGTTGTGATTGTATTGTACAAGTCTGTTTTCCCAGTGTAATTCATTTTGACTTTATCTTGAATTACTTACATTAGAATCCCTTCTTAACTAAACTCTCCCAAGCAACTGAAATTTACCTTTATGTATTCATCTTTATATTTCATTAGCCATGAAAATCAGCCAGATGACCTTGAGCCAGTCATTCTTTGTCAGCTCATCTCATCTCACAGGGTTGCTGTTGTGGGGAAAATAGGAGGAGGAAAGTATGTTAAATATGTTTACCACCTTGAGTTGTTTATAAAATAATAAAGGCGGGATACAAATAAATAATTCAGAACTCCAGTTCGGTTGCTGTTGATTTTAGGAGGTATCATTTTAAATTGATAGTGATGATTTTGAGAAGTGATTATGGGATAATTGCTCCAGACTTAGAATGGATCCACATTGCCACTTTGCCAGAATGGACCAGCAAAGGTTTTTGAAGGGCAGAAACAGAGGACTTTACCCTCTATCAACCCCCCCCATCAAAGGAATCCAGGTTAATTTTTTCTGCTCCACTTCTGAAGTATATTGTCCATATCATAACATCTTGAATGCATTTTCAGTTGATAGCAGGCTATTTAACAGAAGTAAAAATATTCTTTCACCTGAGTCAACACTTATTATAATTATATGAGCCTTTGGAGTTACTCATACTAAAATCCTCTAATAGCACAATGGTTATAACCCTTGCCTTGTAAACATAGTATTGCAAGAAACCCATCAGTAATGAATTTTTAAAAAGTTATTATTTTTCTGTCTCTGAGCTTCTTCGTCTTCCGTTTATTTTTTAAATAAACAAACTCCAGTGGTGCAAATGTTTTATCATATTTCAGTCACCTGAAATAGAATGGTTTCACACAAACATACATGTCCCAAATAGCTTATACTGTAGGTTCTTTGAGCTATTTGACAGGTGAAGGTGAAACCCTTCTATCTTCAGTGACTGGAAAAATGATGAAAATATGCATTGCTGAACTTAGAAAAGAAAACCACAGGAATAGGAAGCTCAAGGAAAGAAAAAAAACAATGACAACAATAACAAAATTATCCTGGATTTTAACCAGCAGTTGATAAGGCAGTTATTATAATCATTGTGCTTTAAAGCATTCTTGGTGAAGAGAACTCTAAAAGCCCTTTTTATTTCTCCATTCAGTTGTGTCCAATTTGTGAAGGCTGCCATTAGAAAGCAACAAACCAGTAACAAGGAATTAAAGAAAAGCAACCCTGCTTCTTATCTCTGCATATATGTGAATTTTTATGCTTTAATATTGTGTGCACACGTGTGCGTGCACATACACATACAATTATATATGTCCAATAAGACCTACCCATATGAAGGAAAATGATTGGCAATTCCTTTCCTGGAATAAAAAGCTGAGAGAGAACAGTAGCAGGACAGCTGTCTGAGGGGCGAACAACTCCAGGCTGAGTACCTTGCAAACTGTTGCCAAAGGATCTCAGTGTAATCAACTTAGAGTCAAGATGGCATGAGCACCAGACAGGAGCAGATTAAACAGTGAGTACAAGTAATCCTCACTTAATGTCTATTTGTTTAGGGACTGTTCAAAGTTACAATGGCACTGAAAAAAGGGATTTACAACTGGCCCTTGCATTTATGACTGTCACAAGGTCCTCCTGATAACATAATTGTGATCCAGGCACTTGGCAATCAGCTCACATTTACAATAGTTGCAGTGTTTTATTGTCATGTGATTGCCATGTTAGACCTTCCCAGCCAACATCTGACAAGCAAAGTCAATGGGAAAGCTGGCAGGAGATCACAAGTTGCAGTCATATGATGTCTCACTTAATAATTGTGGGTGATTTAACAATCATGTCAAAAAAAGGTAATAAAATCAGGTACAGTCATGTGATGCCTCGCTTAAAGATCACAGTGTGTAATGATGAATTTTCTAGTCCCTATGAGGTCATAAATTGAAGATTACTTCTATATTGTTATTAGTTTCCACTTCTTTCCACAGGTTGCTCCAAGGTAGGTGTGCCTAAACATTACTTTTACTAAATTTTTTACTAAATATTACTTTTGGAATTTTTCTCTTTATAATCACATCTAAATTCGATGTCTTGCCTTCAAAGTTCATAAGATTTCAAATGGAGCTTTCTAAAACTCAGTCAAAATCAGATGTCCTGCAATTTTATTACATTCTGAATTCCTGTTCAGCCACAAAATGAATACAACAAAGAAACAAAGAATTTTCCCTTGTGCACATTCTGATCAGATCCTTTTTCTCCCCCTCTTACTTAGATATCTGAGCTGCAGACAGCACACATAATTACCAATTTCTTCCTTCTCACTACAATTTGTGCTGGTCGGAGAAAACAGATAATTATTATCTTTCAAGCATATTAGAAGTTAGGTCTATATGAGAATGGGACAATCTTTGGGCTCCCTCCCATTTTCTCTTTACATTTTTTGCTCTAAGCCTCAAAATGGCACTGCCAGGTTAAATCCTTTTTGATACGGCACTAAATTGTCATAGCAGAGCAAGGCACCTTTATAATGAAAAATGCCATCTGTCTTCTTTTCTCATGCTATTTGAAATATCGGGGTAAAGGCACAGAGACTATATTTCACAGAAGCAAGGATTCTGTCAGCAGCAGTAACGCAAAAGGCCAGACCTCCAAAGTTGCTAATCTCTGACTGATTGTGTGGGATGCAGCACATTGCAAAGCTTTGCCATTAAGGGCAATCATGAATGTGAGATGTTTAAATATTGCATGATTCATTATCTCACAGATTCCCCATTATGGTTTAGTCTGAAAATGTTGAGCTCTTAATATTGAGGTATTAATATTAATAACTCTTAATATTAATATTGTGAGAAAAAACTTTGTTCTCATTCTCACCAGATTCTGACACTGTGGATCTGATTGATGAAAAATGGCCAGGACTATCAACATTTATTGCATCTGAAAAATCTATGTAGAGAAAAATCATCCAGCAACCTTTTTGGCAAACAGAAGTTTTTGGAGCAAATATCCAGAGAAGAACTGAAACAGTTAAGCAGGAAAATGTAATGGAACATATGAATGACCTTGGAGGAAGAAGTAAAGACATGCTGCCTAGGAAACAATCAGACAAGTGAGGCAGAAGCCCACAGTTAGAGAAGGAAACTTAGGAAGCACCTGCCTTAGTGGATCAAACAGTTAAAAGTGGCTGTGGGAAGGTTGTGCCTTCACACTTGCAAGATTCTATTAATGTAGCCTTATAATAAAGAATAATTAGTTCATCTGGTCTTGTTTCCTGTCTGGTTTACCTGAGAGGGCTGACATAAATGCACTTGGCTACTATTTATATATCTGTATATTAGAAGAATCAACCACCAACCACTGAATTACTGCCTTTCAATATCCACCACAGAAGGAGGAAAGAGAACAGATAGAATTATCAAAATAGTGCACTGGAGAGATAATGGAAGTATGGCCAATTTCATTTCCATTTTTCCTTGCAGAGGTGACAGCAAATACAGATAGATCTCCTTGACCACAGTTGGGACTGGCAACTCTATTGCTAAGCTGAATGGTTGTTACATGAAATGTCATATGACCATGCTGACTTACAGTGGCAGTTTTGGCTACAGTAATGAAGTGACTCGCCATAGGTCACTAAGAACAACATCAGTTTGTGACTTCCTGTTGGCTTCCCCATTGACTTTGCTTGTTGGGAGCTGCCTGTAAAGGTCTAAAATGGCAATTACATGATCACAGGTAGCTGTCACCATCATAAATGCACAACAGTTATCAAGCACCTGAATTGCAATCATGTGATTGCAGGGATGCTGTGATGGCTGCAACTTTGAGGACTAATCGTAAGTCTCCTTTTTCAGCACTGTCATAATTTCAAACAGTTGCTGAATGAGTGGTCAGTAAGTGAGGATTATCTGTACACCATGAAGCTTTTTACTCACTGACTTGTATTTGAAAGTGATCAGAAAGTGACTTGTATTTGAAAGTTATACTACAGGATATATACCTCATTCACAAATTATTCACTATAACTAATTGTTTTCTCATTTACAATATATTTCATAGTTCAATGATATTAAACTTTTTGAGCAGATATTTATATTTAGTGATGAAAGTACAGTGGAACCTCTGATTGTGAGCACCTTGGTTCACGAGGTTTTCGCAAGATGAGCAAATTTTTTTAATAAACTTTAATTTGGTTAACGAGCAAAAACTTGCAAGATGAGCACCACATGATGAGCTTGCACAGGAAATCTCACAATGGAGATGATGGTTCATCTTTCTCGCTGTATAAAAGCGTAAAGTGAAAGTTGTTCAAGAGAAAGAACTCCCAAGACTCAGACTCCAAATTCTCCTTCCAAGCAATAACCCTCCCCCTCCTCTCCTCCCTCTCGTCTCCCTCAGCCAGCCAGGACTTTTCTCAAAGTGTAGGAAGATTGAATCTCCATCTTCCCTGTCCCTCACACACACACATACACCCCTCCTCACATGGCACCATCCAGCTCATCCCCCTCTTGCCATATCTTCTCCCCTTTCATAGCACAGAGGCTGGTTATGATAAGAAACATTTCCAAACCACCTGGGAAAGACCCCTGTAAAGGCATTGCCAAGGGAAAGGGGAAAAGGCTGTTTTCTCCTCAAGTGGCAGCAGCAGCAGATCCTCCCAATCCAACAGGGCTGCCCAGACAGTGCTGGCCCAGCAGCAGCTAATGGCCAGAATCTGCCTCGGAGCAGATCCATAAGTGCTGGTTAATTTGTTTTATTTTTACTTTATATTGTGTATTAA
>JANHZU010003648.1:100465-110610 GCA_032468055.1 Acrochordus granulatus
CCGGGAGGCAGTAAAAGACAGGGGGGCCTGGCGTAATGCAGTCCATGGGGTCACGAAGAGTCGGACACGACTGCGCAACAGAACAACAACAACAACCATGGATATGTTGCTTAAGTTGAAATTGTTATTTAGGTTTGCACACATTTCATAAATGTCCCAGTACCATGCATGCTTTGTGTACAGTAGGTCTTAGCTTGCATTGTTGCTCCCCCACAAACAAGAGAAATGGCAAAGGTGCTGAAAGCAGTGAGCTAAGTATATTATCTGATTTTGCTGCATCTCCACTTGCACATACTCACAACACAACATGTCCTGGCAATGAGATATTGCCTTCTTCTTATCCCTAGTCCTTGAGTGAGGTAGGCTTAAGTTCTCCTTAGTTGTAACTGTTTAAGTAGCTTTCCCCACCTCCTTATTCCTATAGTATCCAAGGGCGGCCTCAAGCTAAATAGAATTGTTCTCACATATTAACTTAGAGGGAAGACAGATCATTGGCCATGCCTGGAAAAAACACAGAAGAGGAAAAAAAGGAATGGGAAATGGGGACAACAAAAAAATTAATGCTGGTATATCTGTCAACTCAGGGATGAATGGAAAGCAATCTCATTCTGCAATGGGAAAAAACCCTTAGTATTTCCCAGGCTTTTTAACCATGCTTTGATCATATTCATATTTTATTTCATATTGTTTTAAATTTTGACTATCACCTTGCTGCTGACGAATTTTAAGGTATCTTGATTTTGCATGTTACTGTATTTGATTTTATTAGAAATGTTTTAACTTGAATTATATTATTTATTTAGTTATTTATTGGTGTGTTCATTGTAAACCACCTAGGCAGTTTCAGCTATTATAAGGTTTAAATTATTCTGTAAAATAAGGAAAGGAAAGAAGATTTGAATGAATTGAATTCTGGAACCTGTGGGCTTTGACCAGCCTTGCTGTCCATTCATTTTTGCCAACATCTGGATGAAGAAAGACTGCTCCAGATAGTAGTTTACTTCACAATGGGCAGTAAAGAATGAAATTTGATTTTATCTGCCTCTGGTTTATGAACTTAACTAGGTAAAGAGTTATAAGATTAATAAAGAAGAGGGTGTGGACACATGTGCAAATATTTAAAGATTTAATTTGTGAACCTCTCACCCTCTTTGTGATGCAAACTGCCCTTCTTTAAATCAGAGTACTGCTTAGAAGGAAGGATTTCAAATTTTGAGCCACATGTGCCACAAGGAAACAAATACAGGAGCAGGAAGTCTGATGACAATGATGAAGATGATTGAAACCACCACAGAATGGAACTGATAAAAGGAAGGGTGATGACTTGAGAGAGGTAGGTGCAGAGAGGATCGGCTCCTTCAGATAGTCCAGCTGCACTGAGCACAGAGAGTGAGTGTCTCCGTGCTTTTGTCTCCTTATATGGTAAAATGATACACAAGGATTTTTCACTAGGCTGTCAAGGCAGACGCCTGCTTCCACACCACACAGACAATCGGAGAGGAATCTGAAGGGCTGAGTGCACAGACGCAAGGATTCCCTGGCTAGCCGCACACCCCTTTTTTCCAGCAGAGCGCCCTGTTACCCCTTTATAAATGGATGTGATTCTCCATCCCAGCTCCAGAGGCTGCTGCTAATGATCTGCCTGTAAGTACACCTCCCTTTTCTGTCCCAAAGAATCTTTGAACCAATCAATGAATCCTGGGAGGTTTTGCTGTAATTAACAAAGGCTGTGCTATGAGGTTGGATGGGACAGAAAAACCCAAATGGTATATAAAATATTCAGATAGGGAAAGATTGCCCTTTTTTAACTGGTGATAGGGCAGTTTCTTCTTTGTCTTTCGATAAATTGTTCTTTTCTGCATGAGACAAGTTAGCCAAGGGATATATCAGCATGTCATTGTGCATTAGACCATTTTTGCTGGCAGATGCTATGCTGCATAAGCCTCAAAGAAAATGAGAAATGGGTGACATTTTTTGTCTGTCTTTCTGGGTATATACCCTATTTTACAGCAACAAAGACTATTAGATCTTCCAGTTGCAGAAGCACAGAAAACAAAAGATGCCTTTCCTGCATGCATTTCCATGATTTCTGCATATTATATACTAGAAGACCTCTAGCATTCTCATTCACATTTTATCATATCAGCATGGAGCACAGTTTTCTTTACACTGAAACTTTAACAGTTATACTGTTTCTTCTGTGGAACATACAAGAAGTATGTTACAGTCAACACTCATTTTCCTGTCTTGTGAATTATTAACATATTTACATCCTTATTAAGTAGGTATCCAGAGTGCTTTGTATCACTTTCCACCTTAGTAGCTCATTCCCACTGCATTTTCCATTTCCCTTTTTATTCAGAATATTCTTGGATCACTGCACGTGACATTCAAAATAATGTCTAGAGGCTGTTTGAACAAATGTTTTATTTGGTTTATCATTCATTAGAGTTCTCTAGTATTCCCCATGAAGTAAGATAAATTTTTACACATGTTTAAGAGAGCTAGAAGGTTTGAAATTCAGTCTATTAAAAGGATTTAATGCCCCATTTAAATCTGGGACTTTTATTTAAATTTAATTTAAATTTAGTCAGTGCCTTTACTCCTATGAGTCTCAATTATATATTGTCACAATTTACTTCTACTAGATTATCTTATTGGGGTGGAAGAAACTGCTGTAGTATCTTTCCTACTTTTTGTAGCATTTATAAGGAGATTTATTTAAATGGAAAATGATTACAACACCAGCAACAATACTTTAAAAAGAGGAATGCTTTCAAAAATGGTTTGACTATGTTTTCTAATTTCACCTAAACTAATGTGCAGACACAATTTAGTGGCATTTTCATATGGAAAGACTGAATTCTCTCCTATAGTTTGAAACTCAATGGTGAATTTAAGAAAAGAAAAACAAGAGCAAATTGTCATCCACAACTTTAGAAAACATCCAAGCCCTCATTGTTGAATAAAACTAAGACTCTTAATTTATTTCATTAGAAGGAATAGTACATATTTTAAACATTCTCCAAGTTGAATAACCCAGTATGAGCTGGCCTGCATTCTACCAGATTGAATAAATCACCATAGACTTATAAAACCACCCACACCCTCAAAAGAAAGTAGGGTTAAGAGTTCTTAAAATGAGATATCTTTTTTCTTGCTGTGTAGAGCTGACAAATCCTTAATATGTTTGGTCATTTTTTCTTTATGGGGGAAGGAAGCAAAGTATGTACAGAGGAAGGAGGAAGAACTAATGCTCTTGAACTATTTTTAGAATTTAGTGGCCAACTTAAGTGACTGCCAAGATAATCATCCTTTGATATCCTTTCATCTCTTTTAAGTTGTTATCTCTCTCCCCAAAACCAGATAAAGATCAAAAACAAAACAAGCCTCAGACATTATTAGTTTTACTTTAACCTGGTCTATATCATACCATTGTACTGCTTAATCTGAGATTATTGTTTGACAGAGTTCACAGATCACATTGGCATAGTGGCATTATGTATGAATCAAATCTTTGTGGGTATGTAAGTGACAAATGGAGAGAAATAGAAATCTTGTACTGTAAATGACAGTAGGAATCCCAAAGTATCTAAAAGACTGATCACATGTTGATGTCAGTCTATTGCCAACAATAAGTATTCATATTTTCCATGTTAGTCATGACTTCTTAGTACAGTATATTTTTCCAGTTAACGATTGTAAAATTTTACACCATTACAAAGGTTGGTTAGTGGCCAAATGCAGCAATCAACAATAAGTAGAGCAGTTGGTGGTTCTTTTTTCTCTGAGCCAAGCACAAAAGCAACTTTTTTCCAAACCATCTTGATATTTCCTAGCAACAGATATTTCCTATTTAATTTGCTTTTCACTCATTTATTTAAACTGTGAATTCCTGAATAATGCCTCAGCAATTCTTTTCTGTTGCTCAATTGCCTCCTTTTGTTTCTCATTTTGAAAATTTGGAGGTAGAAGATGGGGATAGGTAGGATGAAAGTGAAATGTGTGCAGAATTCAAATACATTAATTGATGACCGCCATAATAATGCATACCCTCAGAAGATTAAAAGTTCTCATTTGATACACTTTAAACTATGAATGTAGCATAATACAGTAACCTTCCAATAAAACTGTGCAAAAGCAGTGGGTTAATATGAGCCGAGAGGCAATGGCAGACAGAGATTGTAAACCACTTTTTCCTTTTGGTTCAGGTTCAAGGGGAGTGAAGAGGTTGTCTCAAATGATGGATATTAACAGTTGGAGATTAAAGGGATTTCTCCTACATTCCTCCCTTATTTTCTTTGTTGGATAACAAAATGTTGGCTGTTTCTAGGATCCTAATAAAGATCTCTGTGAAGACTATTTTCATAACATTTGATCTCTTTTAAATTTTTATCTTTCTCTCCAAAAAGGAGAAAAAGAGAGAAGGAGACCAGCTGCCTGCCTGCCAACCTATTTCTCTTATATTGCAGCCTATTTACTAAAACACAACTGTGGGAAGGTCATAGCAATAATAAAACCATATGCAAGAAAACCCACAGTCTCACTCATCCTTACCCAACCTCATTCTATCTCAATGCCTGGAGATAAAAAACAAGCCTTCATGGTTTTCCAGAAGACTAAAAGGGTGGGAGCCTGCTAGATCCCAGGAAAGGGATATTCCATAGGGTAGGGGCTGCTACAGAAAAGGCATACTTCCTAGGCCCCACTAGATGGCAACCTTTAAAGGAAGGGACTTGGAGTGTGTGCTCCTTAATTAGCCCATCACAACAGGCAGAAACCTCCACGGAGAGGCAGTCCCATAAGTAACTTGGCTCTGTTCCATCGAGGGCTTGAAAGGTAATAACCAACACCTTGAATTGCATCCAGAAAAAAATAGGGAGCCAGTGCAGTTCACATAGCAACAGTGCAATAAGGGAAAACTGAAGGATACTCAGCACTATGCAAGCTACTGGATTCTGGACCTGTGGTAATTTCTGGCTGATCTTCAAAAGCAGCCACATGTAGAGCACATTGCAAAAGTCCAACTGAGAAGTGCCTCCCAGTGCAGGAAGATGTGTAACTGGCATACAAGACATATCTGTGCAAATCCTCTCCCTCAGCTATAGCTGCTACCTTCCCCTTGAAGTAGGAGCCACAAGTCCAGGAGGACCCCCAAATTGTGTACCAGTTCTGTCTGGGGAGAGTCAAAGATAATAGACTGCTTCTAGGGAGGGGACAAAATCCCAAAGCCACTCTGCCTTGCTAGGGTTGAGCCAGAACCCATCCAGACCCTTACAGCCTCAAGGCATTCCTCTCGTAAGTTACAGGGATAGTCTTCCAGCCTATCATTTTTAACAAAAAATTCAATTCTTAAACCATAGAACAGAATCTTGTCCTTCATCTCAGACAGCACAATGTCTTGTACTGCCTTGCCTATTACTGATCATCAGTTTACAAATTCCCCACTAAAGCAAATTTTGCTCTGCTTCCTTTCTAGATTCAGACTGGGAAAATAAAATATGAAAATGACTTGCAGGGGAGAACTAGAAGAAAAATTAAGTGTTTCCTTCTCATGCATTAATTTGTTTTTCTTATTACCCCAAGAGAACCATCAATGTGATACTTGGGGAAGTGTTTAGTGTAAGGGATATCTTATCACCCAAGTACAATATTACTATTTCTTTTACTACTACCATTCCTTTCTCCAGCTGAGTTGGACCAAGCCAAACCAAAACCATACCTCAGTATTAGTTTGCTTGATCCATTAAATGCCCCACCTTGTAGCAAAGAAAAATGAATATTTCTTAACTCTTGATAGAATCTTGCCAGATAGTATTTGATAATACTGGACAAAATGGAGAAATGAATATATTATTTTTCAGTATAAAATGTATGCACTGCAGTTAGAAATAATTTTTCCTTATAATAGTGAATATTTAGGAAAAACATTTAACTGCTACAATGCAGTGGTTTGTGTCCAAAATTAAACTAAATTAAAGTGATGTGAACTATGTCTATGAATTGTTAAGAAAATTTAGGACATATAAAAATACAGATTCACATAAGGAATTTGACTCCGGTACAGAAGCTCTCAGTGTACTTGCAAAACAAAAATAAATATCCTTTTGCAGATGTATGCTGTGGAAATTATTATGTTTGAAATACTGTATGTACATCAGTGATTCTCAAAACTTGAAGTAGCATGATCTCCTAAAAGTATGTCAACAATCCTTCCTATTAATAAAAATAATAATCACACTGATGTTATTTAAATAATGCCATTTTCATCTACAATATACAGTATACATCTTATACTTTTCAGATAAGTTTTCAGATTTTACAATCCAAAACTGCCCAATGTGAACTTATGTAGGCAAATTGAGGAACAAAGCCCAAATGAGTTTTTCCAGCATACCTATACTACCTGCACAAGTTTGATCAGGAATTATTATTTGCTTTTACCTCCTCAGTAGGGATCCCAATCCACAGTTTGTGAACAAACTATTTACATAAATGCACAATATTTTCTTATCAAGCTATACTCTGTTATCTTTTTTCTTTTTTTGTTTGTATGGATTTGTAATTATGACAAGGAAATTAATGAGAGTTCTTAGAGGAACAGCATAAGATTCTCATGAAGTGATGATACTAATGCATTTTCCAACTACCAGAAGGAAGATGAAAAATTATCTGCTCCTTGTGATTCAGTTTGCTCTAATTTATCAGTGATGTTATAAATCTTCACAGCTTTTGAAACTATAACAAAAGTGGGTTCCAAATATATCTCCAAATCTTCATGGATTTATGTTTGAAGACTTTTCAGATACAAAGAATTTTTCTTTATGAAAGAAAACAAAATAAAGTAGAAAAAATGTACATGGGGAGAAATATCTTTTCCTAAATGTGTGTGTGTAGGGGGCATATATGTCTACATAGGAAACCTTTTAGCTGTAACTATAACCATTTGTGGGGCCACAATTATTAAAGCTTGGCTGGCTTCAAAAAACCTTTGAACCTTTGAAACTTTTGAAATCCTGGAGATTAATGGCTCTTAGCTTTGATGATAGTGTGACTGTCACCAAAGTCCATCTTCAGGGAAACTGGTTGGCCATTGTAAGAACAGACAGCTGGACTCAGTGGGCCAGAGGTCTGATCCAGCAGGACACTGTTGTGGATTAAATCTGAAGAAGATACACAACATTGAGGTGAACAATAATATTTAATGCGAGGACCATTGGGTGCCTGCTTTACAAGAAAGAGGGATCTTGAACAATGGGAAAACAAAGATTTTAATTGGAATTGTAGGCTACAAGAGAAATCCTAGGGATCTGGTATGTTGGCTGGTTTGGGGAAGCTAGACAGGTCCTTGTTGGGGGTTAGCTCTATTGTTAGGCAAAATGGACCATTCAGAAGGGCAATGTTGCTGGGGAAATCCATTCAGATACTTTATTGACCAAGCATGATTAGACATGCAAGGAATTTGACTCCGGTACAGCAGCTCTCAGTATACTTGCAAGATAACAGTAAATAAAATAATAACATAACAATAATAAAGTTAGATATTCAACAGTAAAGTGTGCATCTATAGTACGCAGCCAGTAGAAAGGGAATATTATAAAGCGTAGAATTAGAATCACGATATATTGATAAGTATATAAACACATTAGACAGAACCTCTGGGTTACTTTTGAATTCTTTGCACTTTGTGACCTATCCTATAGCATGAGTCAGGTATACAGTTGAATGATGGCATGGGGGAAAAACTATTGCTGTTTCTAATGTTTTGGAAAGAGATCCAAGGGAAGAGTGAAGAGGTTTAAACAAGGTTGTGACCAGGATGAGAGGGGTCTGCAGATATCTTCTCTGCCCTTTTTTTTACCTTTTTGATAAACAGGTCCTCCATGGAGGGCAGGCTACCTGCAATTATCCTTTCTACAATCTTGACTATTCTTTGGAGTCTATACCTGTCCCGCATGGTGGTTGCACCGAGCCAGACAATTAGAGATGTTCAAAGAATAGACTTAATGATTCCTTTATAGAACTGTATCAGCAGCTCTTGAGGCAGTTTGAACTTCTTGAGCTAACATAGGAAGCACATCCTCTGATGCGTTAATCTGATGTTCTTAATAACAGTGCTAATGCTAGCTGTCCATTTCAAGCCTTGGGAGATTATAGAGCCCATAAACTTGAAGGACTGTACTGCTGATACCGTGTTGATGAGTATAGTAATAGGTGGTGAAATAGGAGGACTCTTCCTAAATCCACAGTCATCTCCACAGTGTTGAGTGTATTCAGCTCTAAATTGTTTCAACTGCACCACAGGCCAGCTGCTCAACTTCCCATCTGTATGCAGACTTATCACCATCTCTAATGAATCCAATGACTGTTGTGTCATCTGTAAACTTCAGAATTTTGACAGAGGGGTCCGCAGAGGTACAGTCATTAGTATAGAGGGAAAAGAGCAGCGGAGAGAGCACATAGCCCAGAGGAGTGCCAGTACTGATTGACCAAGTATTGGAAGTAATTTTCCCTAGTTTCACCTGTTGCTTCCTGTTTGTCAGAAAGCTGTTTATCCAGTTACAGGTATGGGCAGGCAGAGTTAGCTGGGTCACTTTGTAGTGAAGAATAGCTGGCATGATGGTGTTAAATGTAGAGTTCAAGCCCACAAAAAGGACCCGTACATAGGTCTTTGGGGAGTCAAGAAGTTGCAGGATATAATGCAGTGTCATATTAACAGCTTCAGAAGCAGAGGTGTTACATGGACATAGCAAGACATGCCTACCATTGATTGAACTACTGCATTTTGGATCCATTGAAGCTTTTTGGTAGTCTTCAAAGCAGCCCCATGTTGAGCAAATTTCAGTATTCAAGTCATGAGAGACCAGAGCATAAGTGACGATCTGAAGGGTCCTTTCATATGTCATTATGAGGCTCCTAGAAGGAATCATGAAAAATAAATAATTATTTCATTCTCATTGCTGATGTTCCTTGTTACACCATTTTGGACTTAACATCTCTCATCTTTTTGTTAACAGCCTGACCAAATCCCTGACACCAAAATGACTGAACGCTTTGACTGTCATTATTGTAAGGAGACGCTGTTTGGCAAGAAATACATTTTGAAAGAGGAGAGTCCCTACTGCATCAAGTGCTACGAAAGCTTGTACTCCAACACCTGTGAAGAATGTAAGAAGCCAATTGGCTGTGACTGTAAGGTAGGCTGCCCTGCCATCTCTCTGGCCTAAGCTGCCCTATTCACTATAGAGTTGTTCAAGGACCTTGCCCAAATCAAGGGTTGCAAGGAAGAAACATCTCTCCTATGAATGGCTTAAATTAAATTGGACTTTTCAAAACAGTTAAAGCAGAGTTTCCTTATAACAACTGGTCCATAGGTTATTTTTCTCCTGAGATATGCAGTTTCCTGATTGACTTTGTTTTTCTGTTTTGTACATTCTGCATCTTTCTTTCTGCACATTAAAGCAAATACTGTATTGTGGTAACCAAGAAGGAACAGAGGTGCTGCTGGATTTGAGGGAGCCCACTCCAAAATACTGTTCCCATTCTAGCCTGGCCTAAATGCTTGAATGATCTCCCAACTTAAAGGCACAAGAAATTATCTGCTAGGAGGACAGAGATGACAAAGAGGGAATGAACAGAACCCTTTAATAAAAGGGCCAAATACTTATTTGCCTCCATTCAACTTTTAACAAGTAATGGGAAGTAAACAAATAAACTTGCCTTGGTTTTTTCCTTCCCTCCTTTTTATAAAATGTAAAAAATTATATTACTAAACATCTACATTGCAAAAATAATGATTTAATATTCAGAGTCAGATATTTAATTGGCCAAGCATGGTAAGACATAGAAGGAATCTGACTCTGGTACAGCAGCTCTCAGTATACTTGCAAGACAACAAGCAAATGAAATAACATAACAAATAAACCAAGTTACATATTGAACAGTAAAGTGTGCATCCGAAATATGCAGCCAGTAGAAAGGGAATTTACAAAGTGTAGAATTAGAACCATGATCTCTAGATAGTATGTAAACACGAGACAGAACTTCTAAACTTAATTTAGAATTCTTCGCACTTTGTGTCCTATCATGTAGCATGAGTCAAGTATTCAGGTAAATGATGGGATGGGGGAAAATACTGTCCCTGT
>JANHZU010003649.1:66356-78056 GCA_032468055.1 Acrochordus granulatus
ATGGCAACCAGTCCCATCACTTCCTGGCAAATAGAAGGGGAAGAAATGGAAACAGTGGCAGATTTTACCTTCTTGGGCTCCTAAGATCACTGCAGATGGTGACTGCAGCCATAAAATTAAAAGATGCTTGCTCCTTGGGAGAAAGCTATGGCAAGCACTTTGCTGACAAACATCCCTATAGTCTAAGCTATGATTTTCCCAGTAGTAATGTATGGCTGTGAGAGTTGGACCATAAGGAAGGCTAGCATCAAAGAATTTATGCCTTCAAATTGTGGTGCTGGAGAAGACTCTTGAGGGTCCCTTGGACTGCAAAGAGATCAAGTCAGTCAATCCTGCAGGAAGTCAACCCTGACTGTTAATTGGAGGGACAAATACTGAAGCTGAAGGTCAAATACTTTGGCCACATAATGCGAACTCATTAGAAAAGTCTGTGATGCTGGAAAAATTGAAGGCAAAAGCAGAAGGGGACAGCAGAGGAAGAGATTTTGTATGAAACTTTCCCTTGATATTTCCAATTTTCTTGAAGAGCTCTCTAGTCTTTCCCAATCTATTGTTTTCCTCTGTTTCTTTGCACTGTTCATTTAAGTAGGCCTTATTATCTCTCCTTTATTTCAGTACAAGAAGATATTGGATATAACCACAAACATTTATTTTGTAACAAGAAAATATTTGATATAATCACTATCCTTTATTTTGGTACAAAAATACTGGATTTACACCAAATGTGATGAATGAAATTATTTCATTTTCATACTTTAGTTTTGAAATTAAGCTTTATGTCCAATAGCTGAATATGTTAATCCAGGTGGCATCCAACTTACTTTTAAATTTGTTTTTGGTATAAGCATAGGTTAAAAAGCCCGATTTGCATCAATTGGAAGACATGAAGAGGAGCAGAGGTCGGATAGCCTTTCAGTTACTGACAGGTGTATGTCTATGAGTACTACCCAAAAGTCATCCAGTGGCATAGATTCAAATTTCATTTTTGAAGCAGAGTACATTGAATTCCAATTCAATATTCTGCTGAAATTTTTTTTGCCATCTTCTCTACAAGAATGCAACTGACTATTTCTTTTACACATTGTTTGATGAGATCCTTTGTAATTGTATATGGTTTCCCAGCATGGGCAAGCCATAGCAGAATCTTGGACTTATTTGTGATTTTTGAAAAAACTGATGTCCTTTCCCTTTAGGTATGGGTGGCTTTTTTCCAGGTGTCATTTCAGCTTAGTGTGCCAAAAAACTGTTGAGGACAGTTTAAAGATATTGATGACACCTTTTCAATTATTAAACAGGACAATTTAAACACCTCTTACAATATACTCAACTCAACCTTCCCAGGCATCCAGTTTAGGATGGAGATGGAAAGAGATGCCTATCATTTTTGGATGTGTTAATTATTAAAATTGCAGATAGAATATTGAAGATGACTGTGAATATGAAACCAATGGACACTTACAAGATTCTGGACTTTGGCAGCAGCCACCCTCAAGTGCATAAATGGAGCTGTGTTAGGACCTTGTATACATACGTGAATACACATTGAAGCAAGATTTGCAGAAATTTGGCATTTAGATGAACAGTTCAGGGCGAATGGTTATCCACACTGTTTCATTAGAAAAAGCCTGCACATGAGACCACAGCAAGGGAATACCATCAAAAAGTAGCATGCCTTCCCCTACATTAGGAATATCTCCAAGGCAACACAGCAGATGTTGCACAACCTGCAGATAGGGGTCTCACATCATCCAGAAGTCATTTTACATGTCCACCTACCATCAGAGAAAGATCAGCTAGAGACAGAGGAGATGGCTGGGGCTTTCTATTTCATCCATGTGTGGATTGCCCTCAGGAATATGTGTGCCAAACAGGGCGCAGATTGGGAAAGTGATTAAAAGAGCATGAGAGGGATGTGCAGAGACAGGATCCCAAGTCTAAAAGACAAAATGACCCATGGCTGTGCAAGGGGGAAGGTTGTTAGAGAGGTCCTGGGAGATAGGACTGCAGGCAATTAACAAATGTTAAGATCTACCGCCAGCCTTCTGGACCCTGTGGAAACAGCTGAGACACATGAATGAATGCTAGAGTATGAGTGAAAAAAAATGGCTGGGGAAAGAGATTTAAGAAGCAATCCAGATCTGGGGGTGAGATATAAAACAGATGTGGGGGTGAGGTGGTATAGGAGTTATGGGTGTGCTTATTGATGGTTTTTATGTCTACTCTGAAGATGGATCTCAGTGGTGCAGATCCAAAAGCTAAGGATAATAAACTGGAGTCTGAGTCTGATTCTAATTTGTAGTTAGCACTTTGCTTTTAAGTGCAATTCAAGGTGTTGGTTCTTACCTATAAAGCCCTTTAGATTATCTGAGGATAAACTGCTTTACCTAAATGTGATTGGCCAATTCCACCTGGGCTGGCAGAAGATGTATGCTGAAGACCTGTTTGTCAAGGAATTCCAGCTGGCAGAGTCCAGCAGAAGAGCCTTTTCTGCCATGGCTCCCAGAAAACACTATTGTTCTTGAGGTGAAGTTTATATTAATCCTTTTAGCCTTCCAAAAGGGTCTGAAGACTTGGCTCTGCCAGCCAGCTTGGGGCTCCAATGGGGGTATGTCATCTTGGATGTGGTTAATGGATTAAATTAATGGATGTGGTTAATGGATGAAATTAAACCCATGTGCATTTTGCTCCCCTCCTTTTCATCTTGTTAATTTTAAATCAGTGTTAAAGATAATATTTAATTGTTTTATTTGTGCCAATTGTAAGCTGTCTAGAGACACTTTTGCTAGATTGGTGGCATATAAACTTGATAAATAAATTAATGATCACACTTCAGGTGCTTAGCAACCATCTTATATTTACAACCAATTGCAAAATCCCATGTCATGTGACCACTGTTTGCAACATTTTTTGCAGTTTCCAGGGTTTTTTGCCAATTTCCAGCAATAATGTCCATTTAGATTTGCTAAACAGTTGCATGATTCACTTAATGATCATTGTAAAAATGACTGAAAAATTAGGTCTGGTTGTGTGGATGCCAGTCAGCTGCAAGGAATCAACTACAATATGGTGATTTTCTCAGAGTAGTTCTTTATTGCTGGTTGCCCATTGACAGGAATCTTGCCACATTAAAACATAGTCTGCATAATTATTAGATACATATCCTGTGAAAAGGTCAGGGATAGTCCACTCTGGGTCTCTTCTGCATATGAAGAATTACAGTCTGATTTATCTTTTAGCTCCTTGGGAAAGACCCCTATCTCCTGCAGCTCTGCACATTCTACCACAATGCTTTGACTTATGACTGCAACAACCTATGGCCACAATTCTTGTCCCAATTGTGGTCTTGATTGTGATAAGTTAAGGACTACCAATAGAGGATCAAGAAAAGATTCAAAAGAAGGCAGTTAAGATGATCAAAGTGCTGAGCAGCTTTTCTATAGGAAAAAGTTGCAATATTTGAAGCTTCTTAGTTTAGAAAAGGTAAATGAGATGATAAGGCCCACAGAATTATGCATGGTGTGGGTGAAGTGGGAAAGAGAAACTATTTCTATTTCCCAAAAAACAGAGGCACCCAATGAAATGAAAACCTGGAAGAATCAGGACAGACAAAATATTTTTTTACATGTTTAATTACATTTTCAAATTTGTTACCACAACATGTGGTGCTGACTCCAGCTTGGTTGGGTTTAAAAAAATGGATTGGGCCAATTCGAGGAAGTAGACCAAAGGCTATTAGCTTTGATGGCAGAGTGACTGCCTCCGAAGGCCATCTACTGGGAAGTTGGTTGGCTTTCTTACACTACTGGCCACAGTGAAAACAGAGTTCTGGTCTAGATGTGCCTAGGATCCAATCCATCAGGGCACTGATTATATTATCTTATTTAGCTATTTGAAGCAAAAAATCTTAGGTGCTTCTCTTTTGTACTTAGCTGTAAAAATATAATACTAATATATTAAGCAACTAATTATTTGTAATAGATAAAAATTAAAAACCTTTAGATAAAAGTAGCAGTTGATCCATCACATGGATCCTCAGTACTCCACATTATTCTTTATTACAAATTCTAGAAGAGGATTTGTGACTTTGACATGTAGCATTTCTTCTGCAACCATAGTATATTTAAAATATGTCGTATAAACTAAATGGGTGAAGGAGTATATTACAACTAAATGTCTGTTAAATGCAAATGAAATTTTTGAGCTCTAAAACACTATGTAACCATGAAAATAATACCTTACTGATGATGTTTGCAAAGCAGCTGGATTTTGGAGATGATGTTGATGATAATAACTGATTGATTTGAAGAAAGAGTCCAATTTACCTGAATCTGGGAAGTAGGCTCTTTCTGCATGATAATCTTTCTATATATTATCCTAAACAGTAAAACTTGTGAAAGTTAGTTTACCTAGAATTCAAACATGGAGCATCCTCAGAAGAATAAGAACATTTTATAAGGAGAAGCAGCAAATATTGTCCAGGATGATTTTAAAAAAAAGAGAGTCTGTATGTTGTTTGGGATAAAATCTAATTATTCTATTTATTCCTTGCTACTCTGTATATTCCTTGCTACTCTATATATACTCTATGTCCGATTTGCTTGCTCAATGGCTTTTTTTGTCTTTTTCTTTTTTTTTAAATTTATTTTCAAATTAATGCGTATCTTCCTCTTATGCGTATCTTCCTCCTCTATAAGACCACTTTTTCATGCACAAATACAGGCAATAACACTATGTAAAATATATTAGAAAATATAAAATTCTTGCATATGTTTATGATATTGATAGGAATGTACATGTGTGTTTCATGGGAGGGTGATTCAGATTCAGATACTTTATTGGCCAAGCATGGTTAGACATGCAAGGAATTTGGCTCCAGTACAGCAGCTCTCAATATACTTGCAGTTAATAAAATAATAATATAACAAATAAATGAAGTTAAAGTCAAGTGTGTATCCAAATATGCAGAGTGAAAGGGAATATTATAAAGTGTAGAATTAGAACCACAATCTATTGATAGTAAGTGGCACAATAGACACAGTTCTGAGTTAATGTAGAATTCTTTGCACTTTGTGACCTATCTCATATGGCATGAGTCAAGTATTCAGCTGAATGATGACATGGGAGAAAATTTGTCCCTGTGTCTAATTGTTTTGGTATGCAATATCCTATAGCATCGTCCAGAGGGAAGAGGTTCAAACAAGTTGTATCCGGTGTGGAAGGGTCTGCAGATATTTTCTCTGCCCTTTTCTTGATCCTTTCAAAATACAGGTTGTCCATGGAGAGCAAGCTAGCTACAAATATTCTTTCTGCAGTCTTGACAGTTTGTTGAAGTCTGTATTTGTCTGGCATGGTTACTGCACTGAACCAGACAGTTATAGATGAACAAAGAACAGTCTCTATGATTCCTCTGCAGGACTGTATCAGCAGCTCTTAAAGCAGGTTGAACCTCTTGAGCTGGTGCAGGAAGTACATCTTTTGATGCACCTTTTAACGATGCTTCTAATGGTGCTAATGATAATTTAGGAGATTATTTTGCCCAGAAACTTGAAGGACTGTACTGCTGATACTGTGTTTCTGAGTATGGTAAAAGGGAGTGAATTAGAAGGACTCTTCCTAAAATCCACAGTCATTTCCACAATTTTGAGTGTATTCAGTTCTATGTTGGCCAGCTTCCCAATTGTACACAGACTCTAATGAGTCCAATGACTCTTATGTCATCTGCAAACTTTACAATATTGACAAAGGTGTCTCCAGAGGTGCAGTCATTGGTGTAGAAGAAAAAAAGTAGTGAGGGAGCAGACATCCCTGATTGTCCGAGTATTGAACGTAAGTTTATTTACCCTCACCTGTTGCTTCTTGTCAGAAAGCAGGTTATCCATTTCCAGGCTTGCCTGCAGGGACAGTGAGCTGGGTCAGTTTGTAGTGAAGAATGGCTGGGATGATGGTGTTAAACTCTGAGTTGAAGTCCACAAAAAGGACCCATGCAGAGGTCCTTGGGGAGTCAAGATATTGCAAGACATAATGCAATAATATATTGATAGCATAATCTGCTGATCAGTTTGCCCAATAAGCAAACTGTAGAGGATCTAAAATGGATCTATGATGGCTTTTAGGTGGGCCAGCACCATTCTCTCAAAGGTCTTCATGACTATAGATGTTAAAGTTACACCTCTGTAGTCATTCAGCCTGTTATAGAGTTAAAATTTTATGGAGGGTTTCTTAGGAATGGTAGAACAAATAAAGCAAGAAGGGATGTAGCAAAGTTCCAGTGATCTATTGAAAAAGATAGGGACCAGTTGTTCAGCATAGGTTTTGAGGCAGAAAGAGGTATTGCTGTCTGGGCCAGATACTTTTCTGATATTTTATTTTTGAAGGAGACTTCTGACATCTTTTTCCAGAGGTGCCCAGGAGGAGGGGAGGACCAAAGAGGGATGGATGTGATTGTAAAGGAAATATCTGCTGTTAATGTGACTGAGGTGGGCAGTAAGCAGTGGTGGTTGTTTCTTAAATGTGCAATAGAACACATTCAGGTCATCTGCTATTTGGTGGCTTTCATCTCTGCAGGTGGGATGAGATGGATCATACAATGCTCAGATAGGCCTATGGATGCACTGGGTTCAGACCTACAAACACCTTTTATTGTAGTATAGCAATGATCCAATGTATTCTAGTCTTGAGTAGGACAGCTGACATGCTGTCTATATCTGAGTAGGTCATGGGTGAGATTTGCTCTGTTAAAATCTCCTAGGATAATAAGTAAAGAGTCTGGATATTTTTGTTCTGTGTAAGTTATAAGGTCAGCTAGATTCTGCAGCACTCTACTTATAGAAGCCTGTGGGCAAATATAATCTTCAATCAGAATGAACGAAGCAAACTCCTGTGAAAAATAGCATGGTTTACAGTTGATGAATAATGCTTCTAAGTCCACATTGCACATTTTCTTTAGCAGTAACATCTCTGCTCCATTGTTCATTAATACAGAAACAGATGTCAGTGGCTTGTTAGTTTTTATAGACTTCTGGAAGATATTCGTTATTTAAATCTAACTGAAAATCAGAATAAGATTGTCCCCAATCAGCATCAAATTTCAGATCTAAAACATCTTGAACAAAGTATCAGAGTATCAGTTATGTCCTCTTATATGCATAGAAGATGCAGTCTAACTTGCCATCAGCCTCTCTGTTCATTGTTGTAATGTATCACAGAATTGCAAATGTTGGAACAAGAGGAATGTAAAATGTGCCTTCCTTCACTTTGAATGTAATTTCCATTTTCTCAGTTCGTTTGCAACTGTATGTCATTATCACTTTAAGTGTGAGAGGAATGCACTCATATGTTTCTGTGTATATGGGTATGAATATGTACTGTATATAAACTTACACATTCAGACAAAGGAAGAGAAAGAAAGAGAACTGAAATCTCAGATGGCTGAAATAGATTTTAAAGAGACATGAATTTATTCCACATCATCCTGTTAGTCTTTACCTCTCTATTTCTTTGGCCTAGTTGGCTCTCTGCTTTTTTTTTGTGTGGAATTTCTTCCAGTGGGAAATCTAATTTATATCTACTTTTCAACTGTTAAAATATGTGTGTTATTCATCACTTGAAAGATGTTTATCCTGTGAACAAACAATTCTTGGAGTGAATCCTTTAGTTATCAATTGATTTTATTTTTAGTTTTTTAATAGGTATTAAAATGATTGTACAGTAATATTATGTATTGATATTTGTGTGCATAAATCTGGACTTTTGGGGGGAAAAGAACAGTATAATAGTAGTTGTAAAAGTTGTTGTTCAGTCATGCAGTTGTATTCAACTCTTTGCAATCCCATGGACCGCAGCATGCCAGGCCTCCCTGTCCTGCACTGCCTCCTGGAGCCCACACAAACCCACATCCATCATACTGATTATGCTGTCTAACCATCTCATCCTCTGCCATCCCCTTCTCCTTTTGCCTTCAATCTTTCCCAGCATCATGGTCTTTTCTAATGAGTCCTCTCTTTGCATTAAGTGGCCAAAGTAATTTGAGCTTCAGCATCAGTCCTTCCAATGAACAGTCAGGGTTGAGTTCCTGCAGGATTGACTGGTTTGATCTCCTTGCTACAAGGGACTCCAAAGAATCTTCTCCTGCACCACAATTTGAAAGTAACAATTCTTTGGCTCTCAGCCTTCCCTATGGTCCAGCTCTCACAGCCATACATTACTATTGGGAAAACCATAGCCTTGACTATATTGGACCTTTGTCAGCCAGGTGATGTGTCTCCTTTTTAATATGATGTCTAGGCTTGCCATAGTTTTCCTCCAATGGTTTAAGGGTCTTTTAATTTTATGGCTGCAGTTACTATCTTCAGTGATCTTGGAGCAAAAGGTAAAATCTGTCACTGCTTCCATTTCTTCCTTTTCTATTTGTCAGGAAGTGATGGGACCAAATGCCATTTTGTCTGATTAGTTTTTTTTAATGTTGAGTTTCAAGCCAGCTTTTGCACTTTCCTCCTTCACCTTCATCAAGAGGCTCTTTAGTTCCTCTTCAAGTTCTGACATCAGTATGGCATGATCTGTATATCTGAGGCTGTTGATATTTCTCCCAGCAATGTTAATTCTGGCTGGTGATTCACCTGGTCTGTCATTTCACATGATGTACTCTGCATATAAGTAAATAAGCAGGATGGTAATGTACAGCCTTGATATGCTATTTTCCTAATTTTGAACAAATCCATTGTTCCATGTCCAGTTCTAACTGTTGCTTCTTGTTCTGCATACAGATTTCTCAGGAGACAGATCTGGGGTCTGGTATTCCCATCTCTTTAAGATTTAACCATATTTTGTTCTAATCCACAGAATCAAAATCTTCTCTTGCTTTTTCCTTGATCCATTGAATGTTGGCAATTTCCTCTGCCTCTTGAAACCCAGGTTGTACATCTGGTAATTCTCAGTTCAAGTACAGTGGTACCTCACAAGACAAGTAACTCACAAGACGTGAAACTCGCAGGATGAGCAAAAAAAAATTTAATCAAATTCATTCCGCTAGACGAGCCATGACTCACACGACAAGCAAACTTCGCGTGATAACTTGCGCGTCATCAGTCAGCGCGTTCTGTATTTCTCGTTCAGGCAGCAATCCTGCACGAGTGTTCTGCCGACGTGGCAAGCATGCGTGCACGTTCTGTCACTCTACCATGTGCTTTACTCCATTGTTGCACAGGTGGCAACCCTGTGTGAGAATTCTGCTGATGTGGCAAGCGGGTGTGTTCAGCTGCCACGTGCAGTTTATTCCGTTACTGTGCGTGTGACTGACCTTGCCAGAATCCTGATTGCAATGAGTCCCCCTTTCTCGTAAACAGAAACTTTTCACGTAAACAGTGTAAATTAAGTGAAAGACATTCAAGAGATGGAACTCCCGGGACTACAGACTCCAGATTCAATCTCCAGGCAGTCCCCTCTCCCTCCCCTCCCCCTCCTCTCCTCTCCCTTATGCTAGGCTAGCCAGGATATTCTCAAAGCACGTGCATGTGCACACACACATACACACACACAATAAAGCAGAAATTGTCCTTGTCCTTGCCCAAAATAATGCAGAATTTCCCCCTCATCACTTCTGCCCTCATAGTATGGAGGCAAGAAGCATTTTCAAACTGCCCACACCCAGAAAAGCTGAGGGGAAAGGCCCTTTTAAAGTGGCAGCAGCGGATCCTCTGAGCCAGCAAGCAGCAACGAGGCCAGAATCTGGTTAATGCTGGTTCGTTTGCTCTATTTCTGCTTTATATCATGTGTTAATCATGGTTACTTGTTTCAGATGTTAAGGACAATCATTTCTACCTCAAATTCCAGTGAAAATTATTTTTGGTGAATATTTTTGGGGGCGTGGAACGGATTGTCCAACTTTACATTGTTTTCAATGGGAAACCTTGTTTCACCTTCAGAGCATTTTGCGCTAAGAGTGTTCTTCCGGAACGGAGTAATCTCGACTTGTGAGGTACCACTGTATATTGTTATTCTATGGAAAATGCATCGATATAATCATTAAGAATCACATTTATAAATTGTTACATTTTTATTCTGATACAGGAGATGTTCATTAGAAACAATAGTATATCTACAATAAGATCAGATTTAAGTGGTATAACTGCAAATTCAGTATAGAATCATATTTGTAAATTACATTAATATTATATTAATTGCCTTATCTCCAGGGAATGTTTATCCATAAAACAGCCCTGTGAAGTGGGTTAGCATGGCCCTATAATCACATAATGAACCTTTACAAAAGAATTAAGATTTGTATCCTGTGTCCGAACCATCCTAATCTTTCCCCCAGGCAATCTACCTATGGCATGCAGTTGCATATTATATAAATTCTCCTAAAGTTCTGAAGCAATCTTATCACAGATTTTTAGGACAACCATTTGAGAACATTTGAGGTCTGAAATGGTTAGGATTAGGAAAAACAAAGCTGACAAATGAAAAATATCCTATGATAATTATGTAAAATATATGGCTGAATTTTATGCAATTAGTTCTTTTTACTATCTTTTTTAATGTTTCCCAATACCACACTTGGTGACAAAATGATCTCTGTATGTATAAATTTTAGTAGAAAAATACAGTGGTACCTTATAAGACAAGTAACTCACAAGACAAGAAAAAAATTAATGTACTTTTATTACGCTAGACGAGCTGCGACTCACAAGACAAGCAAACTTCGCACGATAAGTTACACGTCATCAGTCAGCACGCTCTGTATTTCCCGTTCAGGAAATGCCATGTGGCTTACTCCATTGCCGTACGGGTGGCAAGCCTGCCCGTGTTTTGCCAATGCTACCATGTAGCTTACTCCATTGCCATACAGGTGGCAAGCGCGCGCACACACAAAATAAAGCAGAAATTGTCCTTGCCCAAAATAAAGCAGAAATTCCCCCTCGTCGCTTCTCCCCTCATAGCACGGAGGCAAGAAACATTTGCAAACTGCTCACAAAATACGCATGCCCAGAAAGGGGTGTTGTGAGGGAAAAGGCAATTTTGCCTCAGCAGCGGCAGCAGCGGATCCTCTGAGCCAACAGGGGGCACTGGACAACAGCCAGCCTAGCAGCAGCCTCAAAGCAGATCCGTAAATGCTGGTTACAGTAGTTTGTTCTATTTCTGCTTGATATCATGTGTTAATCATGGTTACTTCTTTCAGATGTTAGGGACAAACATTTCTACATCAAATTCTGTTAAAAATTATTTTTTGGTGAATATTTTTGGGGGCATGGAATGGATCGTCCAACTTTACATTGCTTCCAATGGGAAACCTCGTTTTGCTTTAAGAGCATTTTGCACTAAGAGCATTCTTCCGGAACAGATTAGTCTAGTCTTATGAGGCACTACTATATTTTAATAATCGATTAATCTACCAATTATTCCTTTTGATTAATCAATTAATCAGATTCTTAGAAAGGGTAACAAGGAGGTAGGAAATTACAGTGTAAACTTAGAGAAAGAGAGTAAATTATAAATGCATTTATAAACACTATCAAAAAGCTCAAGTCATTTCTTCTCTTCTATATTTCTATTTCTTTTTTCTTATTCAATCTTCTTTATTGTTTTTATTCTTTACTGTTTTTGTTTCTTAGTATTTATATTGATTTTATATGGCTAAAAATTTCTTCATAAAATTATATTAAAAAATAAAAAATCAGTGATTATTATGAAACAATACTTTCT
>JANHZU010003650.1:35375-50686 GCA_032468055.1 Acrochordus granulatus
TGTAAGGGAGGCTTATTCCCATGAGTTTGCACCTGCAAGAGGGGCTGATTCCCATGAGTTTGCATCTGCAAGGGGGGATGATTCCCACAATTTACAGGTTGAATCTTTTTGAAACAAAATTGAACAATAAAATCCATGTTATTTCACCCTTTTTGCATTATGACCTGTAAGATAACAAGGTCAATTCATATCAGAATTCAGAAAGATTGAATTCCTCCAGCATCCCTTTTTCAGACCTGGAAACCTCTACTTTATCTTCCTTTGTAAAAAGACTATAATCATAGGAGGCAATGATTTGACTGATGAATAAATAAAAAATTGTGATACAATAAAGGGAAGCTATTTTACTAACCTTTACTAGTTACACATTTTTAGCATCCCTTAAAGCAAGTTCAGGAAGGATACATTCGAAGTGTGACAGAGCCCTTTACGCATCTTCAAGGAAATCAGCACGACAGTTTCAAATAATGTATTAAAATATTGATGTTTAATATTTTAAACGCTAACAAAGAAAATGAATCTATAAGAATTTGGAGAAAATATTTGGAGAAAATGACTGAAGACTCCCATTCTGGAAGGCAATCATTTTATTCCTTCTTATCCTACATATTTTTAAAAAGCCACTGCATTTAGTTCCAATAAATAATATACACAGAGATTGCATGAATTACTTTCCCGTATGCAATTCATCATATTGGAGGGGGGGAAACCTTTGATTTTTTCAGGGTTCCAATCTTATCTAAATGGGAAGAAACTCTTCTTCCCCTAAAATCATTCCTGGAATGTAGCAATGCTTGAATTCACCCCAGAAGCACCCCGTTTGTTCGTTTGAGGAAGTTCCATGTGCTCAGCTAAACTGAACCACTTCGTTAAGCTGTTTATGGAGAACTCCGAGATGTTCCACCATCTGAGATAAAGGGCAAAATGCCACCATGTATTTGCACATGCAGAATAACCAAATAAGCCAAATGTTTTTATTCAGTTTTGACAAGGGCGCAACGCTCTTCACTACACTGAGGGCAATAAGCTATCTTAGAGGGTTAATGGCCAACCACACAGCTCACACGATCCTGGAGCCAACCGGTCACATCCTCCGAATCTGCCATCGGAGGCAAGCGAACAGTTGGTCTTGCTTCAGAACCCATACAGAGCTGCAACTCAGATGCTGAATTTGCAGTAGCTCTCCTTAATTGATTAACTAATCGACTGATTGATTATGTGCCATTTTGACTCCTAGCAACCACAAAGTTATCTCACTTTGGAGTGCTCAAAAAATATAAGATGGGAATCAGGCTTTGGCTACTGCACAGCTGGATTTTTTTTCCCTTGGGTGTGTGGCAGGAAACAATTCTTATTTCCTAATGTTACAATTTAATGAATTATGTATTTTAAAAAAACACAATCTGAACTCTCTGAGCAGAATCCTTCTCACTAGATGAGGAAAATGTTGAGAGCCGTGCCACAAAATGTAATCGTATTTTCTAATGTTTCACCAGGATATGTTTTTGTAGCTTGGAAGTCCTTTTAGACTTGTTATTAATTTTATTAACTGCAGAATCTCAGCTTGCTTTGGTGATCAGAAATGCTTCTTACCAACTTACTGTAGGGTGGTACACCAACTGTAGCTTCATTTTAAAAAGAAGGAGCCTGTTTCTGTTCTATAGTAATATTTATTTTTATTTATTCATTTGTATCCCACCTTTATTATTTTTATAAATAACTCAAGGCGGCAAACATATCCAACTCACCTTCCTCCTCCTATTTCCTTACAACAACAACCCTGTGAAATGAGTTGGGCTAAGAGAGAGGGACTGGCCCAAGATCACCCAGCTGGCTATCATGGCTAAGGCAGGACTAAAACTCACAGTCTCCCGATTTCTCGCCTGGTACCTTAACTACTAGATCAAACTGGCTCTCTATATTACCTCTAAGCCTTGAATTATTTGTTATTTCACCAATCCCTCTTTGTTTACCTGGATTGTATTTTAAGAGCCTTCATGTTTCCTCACTGCTGTTAGGTTCGAAGAAGCAATCCTACTCTAAAAGGTTTATTGGAGTTACAACGTCACAAGAATTTCTCCCACTGCCAGCCCAACACCTGGACTTTCCAGATAAGCATAATGGTCTTCATGAGAGGTTGCACCTTTGGCGTTTATGCATGCACAGAGACTCCAAACTGATCCCCTTCTTCACTCCTGGCTCAGCCCTTCTTCTCCCACACTGCTGGGTGCAGATTGGTGGGCATGAGCGAGTGGGTCTTTCCTGAAGTCTTTGAGATTTATTGTCAACAGTAATTCCTCGAAGTCCATCACTGTAGACCTTCAAAAATCCCAATAGATTTATTTTATCTGGTGTTGTAAGCTCAACTTATAACAAAATCTTGTTCTTATACCTTTGTTCGTTCTCTTTGGGGGGCAAGAGAAAGAGTTTCCACCTGTCCCTTGTGGTAACATACTGATCTAATATTAAGCTGTTAGGTGTTACCATATGCAAACTTGTTCTCATAACAGCCCTGGTTGTTAGATGAGGCTTGCGCAATCTTTCCCCATTTCTGCACATCATTTTTGCACCAGCTGACTTATGTGCAACCCAGTTGAATCATGGACCAAGAGCACACGTGATCTGAATGCATATGGGGTATTTTATGTATGAGTGTTATTTGGAGAAGAGAGTAAGCTGAGAAATCCCAGTTCAGATATACGGCCAGCATGTCCACGACAGCAGCTAAGTCTGTGTGAGATTGTGTTCAAACAAACTAAATATATCTGTATTATTTTTAGTACGCCATACAGCCAATGTTTTTCGTTGGGTAGTTGGTGGGTTGTTTTTGTTGCTGATGTTCAGTTTGTCTCCTTTTCTGTGTAATATTTAACTAATTTCATTTTTACTTTTTTCTGGGTGTATAATTGTTACTTATGAACAAGAAACAAGTTTACTTTGGTTTTTAGCATTATCCTTCTCAGCACATGTAATTAAAAATTGCTTCAGAACAGTACCATTCTTACTCATGTTTGAGTGTATTTTAGTAAAACACAAAAATAAATGCAAACCGAATTTGCACATTACGAAGAATCTTATACCGCTGAAAAGGTTATGCCACATTCATTTTTTTCCTGAGGAGCCCTCTATGCAGTTCCCAGGGATTTCATATTCTGTGGTTTGTGCCCATCCACAGCACTCCCCCACCCATACTCTGTGTGCATGCATGCACACACTCACATGGTGCTATAGTGGCCCCTTCCCTGCTGTTAGCCCTCCAGGGTAAACGACACAGGAAACATGACTAGATAAGTTAAGTCCATTTTATTGTAAGGCGACATGAACAATATCTTAAAAGTCTGAAAGTACAAATTTTTAACTGCAGTGCCCATTTCTATTTGCTGGAAGTCTGTAGGAAGTAACAAGTCATAGTCGGTGAGATCCTTACGTAGCAACCCACAATCCTCACTGAACAACAGCAGTGGGGTCTGCCGGAATTGTTGTCACTAAGCAAGGAGGTCACGTGACATCACATTTTACAAACACGTCCCATTTATCGTTGATAAGTGAGGAATACTTATATGTGCAAAAGGAAAAAGAGATCTACACCTCTATCTCCTTGTCAATCTTCCATGGTCCCAGGACACCATGTCATCTGTTTGTGGAAGTGCGCCCAAAATGTGTTCAAAATTTTATTTATTAAATTCATACGCTAACCTTCCCCCTGTTTGAGGCTACTCTGAGAGGCTTACATATCTATTACCTGCCTCCCAAATATTAATGGTGATAGAGACAGGTTGCTTGCACAATAAATCTTGTTCAGACATTCCCTATAATCTAGTTCATAACCAGGATGATTAACCAAAATATTCTGAGGCACATAAAGGATATGCACTGGTCATGTGCTGCTTGGCTGGTTCCTTTCAGTCTTCTTAGTTCTGAATTAGAAGGATCTTTGCTTCTAATGACATCACTAATGACAAGGAAGTGCAAATAATGATGTCTATATTTCTTCTGGAGAAGCATTCCAACTGCAGCGCGGATAATGCAGAGGAAAAGGGACTGAATAATTCTGGTCTGAAAGGAATTCTCTCCAAACAATAAAGATAATTTTCTGACATTTAGTTCTTATGTAGCCTACACAAGAGTGTCTTCTATTACAGCTTGGTGTCTTTTAATCTCTTGGGTCTCAAAAAGGACATGTTGTATACCTGTAGGTACGGTATATTACTGTATATGTTTGTGGATCAGCCAATCCTCGCATTTTTAACCAAATATCCTTAAAAATGTGCCACCCACAAATAAGCCACCCTCAGAAAAATTTCTTTGTTTTAATTTTGCACCACTGGATTATCTGTAAGTGGCTAATTTTTCAGGGCCAATTTGGTTAAAAATTTGTGGATCTCCTTATCGGAGGACAGGCTGATCCCTAAGTGTATACAGGATAAACAGATACTATTAAGGAGCTGAGGGGAAAGCCTGCCTTATACTTGTGGATAAGCCCATCTGTGGTTAAGCTGAAGCCAATTTTGGGGTGCATTTTAGTTCTTAAAATTCGCAGTTTATCCACATACTTATATGCTACCTGTTCCAAGCATTCAATTTTCTGAAAGCCATGGGCAGGATTTTCCAGGAGGCGTTGAAATGAGGCACGATTTTTCCAAACATTTGTCAGCATTTTATTAGATTATTTCCTGATAAGGTCTCTGAAACCTAAAGCAAATAAAGACAAAGAAGTGCAATGAACTACCAGCTGGAATTGGGAAAGAGATATCCATCACTTTTATGCTCACAGATGTCCGTGGGAATTTTTCCAGGGATGGACAAGGCTGTAATCAGGAATTGCATTACAATTCCCATGCACAGTGCATAACATTAAAAATACCCATTTATCTTTCTGGAAGGCATACTACTGGCATTTTCAGTAACAACTGGCAAAACGATGTCTTATGTAGGGCCATCAAGACTTTGAAGCCAAAGGAAAAAATGTGCTTCACTTTCAGGAACTCCTTGAACCAAACATATATCTTCCCAGGGCGTAATTGCTTTATGAGAGCCAGTTTGGCACAGCGGTTAAGGATCTAGACTGTGAGTGTTAGTCCTACCTTAGGCATGAAGCCAGCTGAATGACTTTGGGCCGGACACTTTTTCTCAGCCCTGGAAAGAAGAAGGCGAGGACCCAAAAAACTTGTCAAAGAAACTGCAGGGTTTTGTCCAGGCAGTTGCCAAGAGTCAACACTGAAAGGACAAAAGCTTTATACAAGTCAGAATACTGGTCCACATAATCAGCATTGCCCACACTGACAATGGTAGCTGTTTTCCTAATTTCAGACTGGAGTCTTTCCTAAATTTACTTGAAGCCTGGGGATCAAACCTGGAGCTTTCTGTGTGTAAATAAACCATATTTATTTATTTAATTTATATGCTGCTGAAATCCAGAGACTCTTGGCGGCTAACAAGAACTCTAAAAACAATTCATTAAAAACATTTAAAAATAAAAATTAAAAAAAACATGAAAATAAAATAAAAAACCCGGCAGACCAGCGAGGTGGGCTAAAAAGATTTCGTATATAAAAAGGGGGGTGAGGATGGCTAGGAATCCAACAGCCACCTCCACGATGATAATGAGCCCCCTCGGAGCCCCAGGCCATCTTGCAGAGCCAGGTCTTAAGGCCCTTCCGGAAGGCCATCAGGGAGGGGGCAGCCCTCATCTCAGGGGGCAAGATGGTCCATAGGGCAGGAGCCACCACAGGGGAGGCTCTTCTCCTAGACTCCGCCAGCCAAAATTCCTTAGCCAATGGGAGCCGGAAAAGGGTGGGTCAGGAGCTCCCCATTGGGGTGACACGGTTCCTCAGATAGCCTGGTCCCATGCCATGAAGGGCTTTGAAGTCAATGTTAGCACCTTGAATTGTACCCGGAAGCACACTGGTAACCAGTGCAGCTCGTGGAACAAAGGTGTTATGTGGGCCAATCTATTGGCCCCTAAAATCATCTGCGCAGCCTCACTCTACACCAGCTGCAATCTCCGGATACTCTTGAAGGGAAGCCCCACATAGAGTGCATTACAGTAGTCCAGGATCGAGATGACGAGGGCATGAGTGACCGAGTGAAGGGACTCCTGGTCCAGGAAGGGGCGTAACTGGTGCACAACATGAAGCTGTGCAAAGGCTGTCCTGGCCGCACTCGCTACCTGATCTTCAAGTCAGAGTCGTGAGTCCAGGAGAACCTCCAGGTTACGCACCGGGTCTATCCGGGGCAGTGCAACCCCATCAAGAGATATGGATGGAAATGTCCTAGGACCCAGACCCCCCACCACCCAAAGCCACTCCATCTTGCCAGGGTTCAATCTGTCATAAGTCAGCACTTCTTGCCAGGGTTCAAAAACAGCCATAAGTCAGCACTGCTGATTTTTCAGCACTGATGTAACTTTGAAAGGTTGTTAAATGAATGGTCATAAATCAAGATTACCTATATGTAACGGTATCATAGATACTACCGGAAAAAAAGAAAAAAAAACAATTAAAAAACAGATCGCTAGTAGTCCAGTCGTGGTGCTCTCTGAGGTTGGTTGTTTTCTTGCAGACATTTTCTTACCAGGCTAAGGTTCAAGATGTTAACTAGTCTGGTATTGAAATATCAGCAAGCAAACAACCAAGCTTAGAGAGCACCAAGTACCCCACAGTTCATGCCTGAGCTCCACATATTCTCTTCTATTGGTACATTTGAATGAGTTAGCCGCTATCTACAAGTGTAGTGATTATTGCTGCATACCATTCAACTGCCAATCTAATCAGCTCAAGACCTTTGCAGGGAGTGGCAAAGTATATTTCAATATTTGAAATATTCAGATTGAACCTTTTTATTCACAGTGGGAGTGACACATACTAGGGGATACTTATGTGTTAGTAATACACAGTTTTGAAAGAGCTGTAGCTGCTAGGTCAGGTGTGTCACCCTTCTCCACAAGGAAAGGAGGAGTCATAAACATGTAAAAGTATGTCCACAATGCACATAAAAAAGGGGGAAGGTTTTGACCCCACAGTTGCAGATGCCTTCTTAATTTTGCTACTGTCATCATCCCATCCCATAGATGCTCCAAGCTGTCTTAGCTGTTGTTCATAAACCTCAACATAGCATCATTGGTGAGGAGGATGGGATTTATTAATTGCTAAAATTAGCAAAAAAGTGGTGGGGATTCATCAAGGCTTTGGCTCATAGTCAAAAATAAAATCTAACTGGAAACCTAACCAGATTCTGGGTTCTTTTTTTTAATAGCTAAACCTGGACACATTGAAGAGTTTTGACATTAGTTTGCCTGCTTCATATGCAAAGAAGCTTTCTCTTTATCTTGAAGTTTTTAAAAAGCCTAAATAAAAATAAGCTATTTTCTGCTCTCTCTGTACAGCAGCTCAGATATTCGCTGTAGCGAGTGTGCTCACCTCTCCTTCTTCATCGAAGTCTCCTTAGCAGTCGAGAATCAAGAAAAAAGAACACTCCTTGTTGGAGCCTGGAACATCCATACCTTGCTGGATAGAGACAAGGTGTCTGAAAAAAACGCATTCATAGAAGCCAAACTTCACTGTCATACCATTGCACTCCCTGAGATCAGGCTGGCAGTTGAGGGTACATTACAGGAAATAGTAAGCGGATATGCTTTTTTTGAAAAACGAAATCACAGACTGACAACAAGACTCATGGAGAAGGTTTTGCAATGAAAACTGCTCTGCTAAGAGAACTCTTCTCTGTCTTCTGGAATAAACAAATGTATTATGAAGTTTCACTTCCCTTTCAGCAAATCCTGGTTTATCACCGTTGTCATTGCCTATGCACCAACTCTCATGAGTCCAGATAAAGAAAAAGAAGCTTTCTACATGGACCTGGACCAAATTATTTGAACAACCACCAGTACAAACTCATCATTCTGGGCGATTTTGACATTAGGGTGGAGACAGAAGATGACAACTGAGACAAAGTCCTTGTGAGACATGGAGTGGGAGAACTAAATAACAACAGCCTGCTGCTTCTGAGCAAATATAACAAGCACAATTTGGGGATCATTAATATTATATTCAGACTTGCAAACAGGTACAAAACTAGCTGGAAACATATCAAGTCCAAACATTGGCCCCTACTGGACTATATCATAGTATGTTAGCATAACCTTAAAGTCATCACCATCATCCTCACTATGGGAGTTATTGAGTGCTGGACAGACCACAGGCTTGTCCAGTCAATTTTCAATCTACATATAGCCCCTTTATATCATAAGCAATCAAGAATTGTCAGATTTACACCACATCAGTTCTCACTGAAAGCAAATTACTTGCAGAAATTCTTGTGTTGTACCCTTAATCTTCTTTCTAATAAATATACACTTAAGCACCAAGAAAAGTACTGTTTGATTTAAGTTTCTAATCCAGGTTATCACAACAAAAGTCTCATAAAAATGGTACTTTAACACTAGAATTGCTAAAGGTGAAATAAAGTGGCCTCAGGCAAGGGATGGAGATACGATGAAAACAACATGAGGAAAATCACAGAAAAAGGAGTTTCAAAAGCATGTTTGAGTGGTTACATGCAAGTAGGAAAAGTAATCTATTTCTTTCTCCATTGTTATTAATTCTGACTCTTCAAGTTTTAATGGTGACATAAGACAAGAGAATTACTGTAATTAAAATTAAAAAAGAAATGTACAAACCAAAGACATTTGCTAATGATTTGGTTTTAATTTTGAAGAATCCTTTGTATATTATTTCAAAATAACCATGTTAAAAGTATGGAATTACATTAAGGATATATTAAGATGGGAGAATTATAATTATCATCACTGGAGAGAATTTCAGTGGTAACAATGAATGTGTTACCTAGACTGTTGCTCTTATTTCAGACAATGCCTGTTTTGAGAACTGATGCACCATCTGAACCATGGCAAAAAGATGTATCCAGATTTATATGGCAGGAAAAAATACAAGGGTTAAATTTCAGATTCTCCAAGCTGCAAAGGAAAGAGGAGGACTGAGATTACCTGATTTGAAAGTGTATTTTGCTGCCTGCTCTTTGGTATTGATGAAGGAATGACTCTTGTTAAGAAATAAGAGGCTTTTAGATCATGGTCTGAGATCAGGGTCTGAGATTTGGGCAGCATGGTAACTTATCGTATGATAAAGTAATGTAGATTTTAAAAATCATTAAATTAGGAATGTCATATATAAATATGGAATAGATAAAACCCAGGCTATGCCTGAAAATATTTTTGCTGGCCTCAGCTCAGGAAGCATTTTATAGAAAAGAAACAGTGGGCAGAGACAAATGGTGAACATATAAAAACTTGCTAGTACAGGAAAATGGGGAGTTTAAGATGAAATCAAGAGAAGAATTAACTGTACAGGGATTTAGTTTTCAATTGTTTTAAAATGCATAATTAAGAGAAAGGTTTAATATAGATAAAAATGTACCAGGAATATAATGTGATAAAACAGAATTTGAAAATGAATTATGAAAAAATGATAACCATTGCAAAATGATTGCTAAAAATATAAATTTTTGTTGAGATTTTAAATGGAGGAAGAGTTAATGAAAGATTGTATGGTAAAATTGGCGAAAAATTTTGATGATAATATTCAAATGGGTCAGTAGGAGAGAATGTGGTTAAGAAGTCTGACATTCGCATTGTCTTACAATTTAAAAGAATTTTTAAAAAATAATAATTAAATAAACTATTGGTATGTGACCCGAGAGAGAGATGATGGCTGATTTTTCAGAAATGGCTAAATTAACTTGTTTAATTAAGGAGGGAACTATAATTTTTTTTAAAAAATACTGGAAACCCTTTATAGATTTTTGGCTGAAAATCACTGGACAAAAAAGGTTTTGTTTCCTGAAAACATTTGGGTGTATCTTACAGATTTTTGGCAGCTGATCACAAAAATCTGTAATTTAACAAAATTCTGTAATTTAACCTGTCACATACCATTTTTCAGCAGCCTTTAGTACCTATGGGCTATGCTGCGCACATGAAAGAAACATGCAAAAACATGGAACTGTTGTTGAAGCACATCTAGTACACCAAGTACGACTGGAATATCTGTGGGGATCTAAAGATAGTTATTCTGCTGCTCGGATATACCAAGTACTGCTGTTATATATGCAAATGGGACAGCCATACAAGAGAGTTACATTACATTAAAAAGAAATGGCCACTTCAAAATAATTTGATCCCAGGACAGAAAAACGTGACCCATGAACCACTTGTTGTACCGACAAAGAGATTTTTGCCTCTGCTTCACATATGACTTGAACTGAAGAAAAATTTTGCGAAAGCAAAGCGATGAACAAGGAAGATGAAGGTTTTTGTTATTTGAGACAGATGTTTCCAAGAATAACTGATGTTAAGATTAAGGAAGGCATTTTTGTTGGTCCACAGATCAGATACATCATCGGTGACAAGCGGTTTGAAGATCTGTTAGTGGAACCAGAGAAAATTGCCTGGAAAGCATTCAAGGATGTTGTTGATAATGATCTTGGCAACTACAGAGCACCAAACTATATTCAGCTGGTTGACATACAAGGCCATGAAGTAGAACATGTAACTGAAGATTAATTTTCTGCATTCACACTTGGACTTCTTTCCCAAAAATCTAGGTGCTGTCAGTGATGAACACGGTGAAAATTTTCACCAGGATATTGTCACAATGCAAAAACAGTATCAGAGCTGGCTGACTATTGTTGGACACTGCAGCAAGATGTATAATGTACAAATGAAAATCAGCAACAAAACATTTTCAGTCCTGTTGAACTCATGCAGCATGTCAGAAACATTATGCAGTTCAACACATTATAATCATTAAAAGTTAATGTGATAATTCCAATGATTCCTACATGATAGAGTTGTTCTGAAATTATATTTGTATTCAGTTTGAACGGATTTATCATAATCAATATTTAGAAGAAAAACTTTTGAAAAAAATGATGTCCAGTGAAATGGATAAAATTGACTGCTGATTTTGAGATTTATTGACTAAAAAGTTTTATTTATATGAAGAAGGGAAACATGACATACAATAAGGGAGAAGAGAAAAGGTAGCTGCTATGTTTGTAACTTCTTCAAAGAAGAAGTTGAAATCACTTTAGATATCTTACATTTTCTTGAGGTATTTTTGTTATGCTTCACTTTTTCTTTTATAATTTCATATTTTTCTTTATTTCTGTAGTTTTCAAAATCTTTGTAAAATCTTTTTTTAATAAAGATTCACAAAAATATAAATCTGACTTGTTCACATTAAACTGTAGCTAGATAATTGACAACTAGTTGAGAATAAATTAGTAATTAATGTGACTCAGGGTATCACTTCATTTTTGAGCAGATTAGAAGTTGTAATTGCTTGCATAATTAACTTCATTTGTTAATGTTTCATCTTGGATTTACATTATATAGCCTTTTAGTTTATGGAATTGAACCCTGGTTCTTTGATGTTATAGCTTCCAGAATTCTAAACTTCAAAATAGTTCTTATTTGTTGATTTGACTCCACTACAGTCAAAATGAATTTGGCAGGTTATAATTTCATCAGATTATATTAAAATGTCTCTGGTACAAAACAATAATTGACTCAAACTTTAAAAACTAGTAATTAAACTTCCATACAATGTGATAGTTTAAACATCACAAAAACAGACAAAAATATACAAACAATAAATAGAATGAAAATGTGTAGTTCAAAAGCTCTCCTAAATCTGTTCTCAGTGTTTCTGAAAAACTACAACTCTGAGAATCCAGGGGGAAAGGTATTCAAAGGTATTCAAATCAGAGATTCTCCTGGGACTTTTGCATTGGTGGGTTCATACTGGAAGAAGACAATTCAGGAAATACCTTGGAGCAAAGCAAAGTAAGGGCTTTAATAGTCAGAGCTGCTATCAGATAGGCTGATATTATGCAATTTTTACATTCCATTGATTTAGATTGCAATTTTTTATCCTTTCTGGATCATCTTGGATGTCAATGAGATCAATGGATCTCAATGAGATCAATGTGTTTATGTATCTGTGTAATGTATGTCTGTGTGATGAGATTTGTGATTCTGCACTATAAATACTGGATCGTGAAGCTAAGCTTTTAATAGGAAGTTTAATTTTATTGATATCAGAGTCCTTCATTTTTCAGAACACTTCTATTGCTGCACATGTGAATGTGTAGCTTACCCCAACAAAAAAGCATGTAAATTACCTGGGGAAAAGTGTGCAGGGTAAAGTAGCTTTTGAAGTAGATGTACCACTTTTAAACATCCTAGAAAGTAACTTGCATTATCTTTTTACAGGTATGCACTGGATTTATACAGTTATTTATTCTGCATACAAATACAAATCATTGAATCATTGATACAATGGATACAAATAAATTGACGCAAACATAATGAATGAATTCAGATGCAATCAAACATGTAAAATCCAGCTAAAACATCTATATATTGTATATACGTTGATGATTCAAACTATATCAATTGCCCTCAGTGCAGTTGGGTTTGGATATCTTTATAGACCTGCCCAATGTAAAAAAGATCTAGAAATGTAACATCCGACCTACTAAGCATCTGTAAACTTGCTCCTGCAGTGGGTGGTTAGTCACATCTGCAAGCCTCCCACATGATTTATCTAGACAATGCTAAACATCATGACACCAAATCTCCTCAACTGAAAGTAGCCAAGTGCACAATTGGTAACCATGGTAGCTGCAATTACTAAAATAAATTATAAAGCAGAGTGCATATAGATATGTGGCTTTAGATTACATTGACTTCCTTTTTGAAGTGCTATGTTCAATTCTGTCACAGATTCTGACATCAGCAAAGCCCACATCAAAGAAATTGGAGAGCTACGTTCATACTGTTCCTGGGTTTACATGCAGAAATAGAAAAATAAATTACTTATAAGGCAAAATATCCAGATACCTCATATTTCATGGCCATGAGGCAAACCAGAAAACTTTTTTATCTTTTGTCAATATTTAATAACAAATAGTTTTTGTCAAGAAAAATATGACAAAACAATAAAACCATTACCTCTTCAGTATTGCTACTGAAAGTTTACCAAAAAGATATAACCTCATATTGCTTTCTCCCTTTTTTAAGTCTGGCTGCTATGGATTATTATCCATCAAGGCTCAATCTGTTTTGACAAATGGGAGGTTAATAAATTTACATGCTCGATTTTTGATAGGTTACATTTCATAATACTAGTTTCTGATAAACAATCAACACATTGTTCATGAGTCCAACATTTCTGTCCCTATTATCTCTTCTTGCTTAGCATTTCAGGCTACACAGGTTAACCATAATGGTCTAAAAGAATTATTGCTCGAACATTAATGCAGGTAGTCCTAAACTTAAGACCTTAATTGAGCCCAGCATTCTGGTTTTAAGTTGTTATAGTCATAAATCAAGGTATCATATGACCAGGTTTGAAGTTATAAGCATTTTTTACCATGGCCATTAAATGAACCATTGCAGTCATTCAGCAAACATGGCAGTTGTTAAACCAGAGCTGTGGCTATAAGCAAACCTATTTTCCCCAACGGAAAATGTTTTTGCCAGAAAACCAGAAAAAAAAATGTCATAAACTGGCAAAAGAAGTCACAAATCATGGTCAAATGTCTCTGGGATGTTGCAAATGGCCATAAAGGTGAACTGATTGCTAAGCACTAAAAATGTGATCGTGTGACCACAAGGATGTGTGTGGCCATTGTAATTCTGAAAATGGGTCATACGTAAGCATGAACTCACACCAAAAGAGTAGTCATTAAGCGACCGGTTATAAATCAAGGATTACCTGTATTGAATCCCAGCACTTCAGTAATTCAGGAATAGAAACACATATAATCCCAAATTGCTTAAGACTATAAGGATATATCTGTATCAGTCCAAGCTTCAGCTTAAGCTGGCGTTTTCCTTTCCACAAGTCAACCAAACTTCTGAGATGCCCAAAGGTCAGGAGTTGGAGCTATACCTTCCCTCCTCATTTCTCCTCTAACAGATATATGGACACCTGCTCTCCCTAGCTGAGGGGTTAACACTAAGACTTGAGGTTTATTAGCTCTTGAGATATTTTCTTCCATTAAGTTTTGCTAACACTGTCTCCTATTCTTCTTTAGAACTGCTTGTTCCCAGTCATCTGAATAATCAGTGACAATGCCTTCCTCCTCATTTTGTATCTAAACAGTTTCTTAAGATATGAGAATAGTAATTACTAGAATAGTAATAAAAACCTCTGGCAAGTAGTTTTTCCAAGTAAATTACTTTTTATTACTCAAGACAACCTGTGCAAACACAAGGCTGTTCATTTTGTATAGTAAGGCAGAAATAAGGATTTCATTTTTAAGTCCACCTATGCTCATGGCAGCTCCTCCCAAAACACCCATCTGTTCATAATCAGCTTCTTAAAATATAATCAGAACGAATGGCTGAAATAATTGCATGCCCTGCAGCATTCCTGAATTATTGGTATCAGATTAACACAGACTGTAAAATACTTCACTTTTTTATATTTATTATCTGTTCATTCTTAATACATCACTGTATGTACAGTTATAGCTCTGTGCAGCATCTGCAGTCTGATATGCTCTGGTTTCAGCTAAGTCCATTTCTCCCCCCAGTGGGGCACCACCTTGCTGTGGTTGGTGGGTTTGTGTGCTCCAAAGAAGATGAAAGCTATGCCAGAGGTTCAACTATACTGGACAGATCTCATCAGAGGAGCCAGACAAAGAGTGGCTCCCTCCTATAAAAATATGAGACAAAATTTACAGAAATCCAAACTGGCTTCGTTGTCTCCCAGGTTAACAAGGACTGCACTAGATGTTGTTGGGGTTCGTGGACATCTGATGAAAAATGGGCTACAGGACTTCACTGGAGAAAGAAATGGCAACCCACTCCAGTATCCCTGCCAAGAAAACCCCATGGCAGCAACAAAAGGCGAAAAGACGCCCAAAGATGAGCCTCTCTCATCGGAAGGGATTGCAAGTAGCTCCAGAAAGGGTGAAATGGCTGGGTCAAAGCTGAAAGGATGCTCAGCTGTGGATGTGAATGCAGGTGAAAGGGAAGTCCAGTGTTGTAAAAAACAGTATTGCATAGGAACCTGGGACATGAGATCTATGAATCAAGGTAAGCTGGATGTGGTCAAACATGAGATGGCGAGATTGAACATCGACATCTTGGGAATCAGTGAACTAAACTGGACAGGAATGGGAGAATTTAATTCAGATGGCCATTACATCTACTACTGTGGACAAGAATCCCTGAGAAGAAATGGAGTAGCCATCATCGTCAATAAAAGAGTGGGAAAAGC
>JANHZU010003650.1:50786-62452 GCA_032468055.1 Acrochordus granulatus
AAGTACTTTGGCCACATAATGCACAGGGAGGACTCATTAGAAAAGACTGTGATGCTGGGAAGGATTGAAGGGAAAAGGAGAAGGGGACTACAGAGGATGAGATGGATAGATAGCATAGTCAGTGTGATGGGTGTGAACTCCGGGAGGCAGTGCAAGACGGGGGCCTGGCGTAATGCAGTCCATGGGGTTGCAAAGAGTCGGACACGACTGCGCAACTGAACAACACTTTACAACTTCCTCAGAACTTCCAACAGGAAGTTGCAAGTCCCAGCTAGCTAACAAGCAGGCTGCTGCTGGGCAGTGGAGGACATGTGGATGGCCAGCCATCTCAAAATCCATTTGCAAAAAGTCTTTAGAAATATGATTCACTTCTCCATTTGGCTTCAGATACTGTACTAGAATGCTTCTGTTATGAAACTAGATGAAATGGAAATGGATGGATGGATGAATGAGAAAGACCATGAAATCTATGGGATTTCTTCACCTTATGTTCCACATCTGTTTGTTACGAATGGTTGTTTTACAAATGTCATATGGAAGAGAAAGGGCAGAATAGTCTTATGCTTTAAATGTTTTTGTTAGTGCTATGCACGGTCCTAATAAAATAAGAATTCTTCAGAATTACTTTTGGAAGCCCAGATAATTCTAATTTTTATAGTTCAAAGGATTGAAACCCATTCAGAAGTTAACATGTGCTACAGCTTTAAGACATTTATTTTCAGAAACATCTTTATTCTCAAAGCAATCTACATTTACTCAAATATTAAATTTCCCTGAGATTTACTCCTACTGTATATGCTTAATCCTGCAGCCTTACCTTATTCTATGTTTTACATGGACTTACTCTCTATATCCAAATTACATGGGCCTCTTGATTTCAATATGACCAATACTATAACTCTGCTTAGAATTTGCCATCTTCACAGCCCTTTATCATCTGACAACCATACCAGAGTAATCACACACAACTCTAAGAAATAACATGGTCTAGGGGGGCCTGGCATAATGCAGTCCATGGGGTCGCAAAGAGTCGGACACGACTGCGTGACTGAACAACAAAAAATTATGTCTGAACCAGCTCAAGAAACCATGGACTACTTTTGCAGCAAGTCATATCTGGAAATCAGAATATGGTCAATTAGGACCCTTGACTTGTTATAATCTTATTTTGAGTCCAGAACTCCAACTTTTGTTTCTGGCACCAGCCAATAACTGAGGAAAACAAACCCAAAATTGATAAACACACCATGTTTATATGCTTATCTGCTAGACAAACTCTGGTTTATCCCTAATATTGGCCTTGGAGTTACATGGCAACACAGCCATCAACTCATGAATGTTCTCTTTTTACAAAAATTGTGGTCACACTTCAATCTAAATAGAGTATCAACCAAAAATACAACTGTAATTGCTGCTCTTTACATGTTGTGTGGCTTCTGATGAGGGTTTTATCATGCAATTGTCCAGGTTATTCTTGTTTTCTTGTTACTGGAGAAAAAAAACTAGCAGAAAGGGTGAAAAATCTATTACTTCATCAATATATTTTATAAAATATTTCCTCCATCTGAAGGCACCCTAGCGAATGTGGGTGTTTATGGAGAAAACTTGTGATAAATCTCAGGACTTTATTACTCTGTCTCAGATCTCCTTTCATACATCTCTGAATATAGAAAGAAGGCATAATACTCTTCAGTTACATGGTGAAAATCAGATGGCCACATACTTCTGTCTCCATATAGTAATGTTTCTCACCTGGGCAACAGGAAGTTATAAGGACTTCAGATCTCCAAATTCCTCAGCCAGTATGCTGGCTGGCAAATTCTGTGAGTTGAAATCCAGACATCTTTAAGCCAGTGTTGAGAAACATTGTCTTAGACTATGCTGTAATTTCCCTATCCCCACTAGTCTGCTGAAGGGTCCAAGTGTAGTTGCACGGAATTAACTGTGGAGCCAACAAACTGATTTATATCATTTAAAAGTTCAAGGACTTATTGGAGAAGAGTTGATAAAAGCATAGCAGAGAAAAATTCCAAGTAGCAATCAAAATGTTTTGATCAAAAACATATCCATGGAGGACCTGTATATTGAGAGTGTTGAGAGAAGGGCGGAGAAGAAATCTGTAGACCCCTCTCAGCCTGGATGTAATTTGTTTGAACCTCTTTCCTCTGGACAGCACTGTAGGGTATTGCATACCAAAACAACCAGACACAGGGACAGTTTTTTCTCCCTGCCATCATTCAGCTGAATACCTGATTTATGCTATAACAGGACACAAAGTACATTCTAAATTAACCCAGAACTACTGTCTTAAGATGTGTACATAATTAACAATAGATTGTGGTTCTAATTCTACATTTTACTATACTCTTTTTCTATATTTTACTGTACTCTTTTTCTACTGGCTGCATACTTTGGATGCACACTTTACTGTTGAATACAAAATTTTGTTTGTTATTTATGTAATGCTGTCTTGAAAGTATACTGAGAGCTGCTGTACCAGATTCAAATTCCTTGCATGTCTAACTATACTTGGCCACTAAAGAATCTGAAGAATCCAAGATCAATTCACAAATGCGTGTTATTGTTGCTTTCTTTTTTAAAGTGACAGTATCACAACACTGGCAAGAAGATAAAAGTCCATTTCAGTCATGAATTTTTTATACACTACTCCTATTTTCCAGATGGGTGCAGAATATTTTTGTGATCATAAAACTGTTCAGTTTGTTTTGGCCCTTGCTTTGGTTATTCAGAGTAAGGAATAATTTTCTCACTCTAACACTGTTATTTCCTTTATGAGTTGTTTTAAATACATTCTTGTATGTTCTTGCTGGGAACTCTTTTTCCAGATTGGTGGATCTGACATAGATTTAAAGTCTGTTCATCAATGTGTCACAATCTCTTTTTCCATTTATTGTCTGTCAAATGGATAAAGATTGAATCAAAAATTCTCAAAAGAATGTTTTGAGAAATGCATAGTAGATTAACTCATGACAAATATTCAGCATTCTTCTGACTCTCCAGGGAAAAGTAGAGGCCATTGTTAACATTGACCAATCCCACAGCTTTACAGAACACACCCATCATGTTCTGGGAACACATTTTTAAGTCAAAATTGAAATGTGACTCAGAAAACAAAACCCCAAATTTGTGAGAAATCTACTAAGCAGAACTTCATTAACAATGGATTTCTATTCATGCTTACATCTAAGTAAATTCCACTGAGGTCACTGGCACTTATAACCAAGCAGATATACAGAATGTATAATGGTTAAGATGATGGGCTTGTGGGCTGGAAGGTTGGTGACACAAGTTTGCAACCCAGGCACTGCATAATGGGGTGAGCTCCTGTTATTTGCTTCAGCATCTGTTAGCCTAGCAGTTCAAAAACATAAAAATGCAAGTAGATAAATAGGAACTACCTTTGGTGGGAAAGATAACAGCATGTTATACAGTGTATAGTCTTGCCAGCCACATGACCACAGAAGTGTCTTTGGACCGCGCTGGCTCCTTCGGCTGTGAATCTGAGATGAGCACCGCCCTCTAGAGTCAGAATGACTGGTCAGGGGAAACCTTTACCTTTTTTTTTACACCAAAACAAAAAGAACAGGAAGGCCAGGTATCTAGAATTTTTGCATTCTATTCCATTTCAGTTTGTTGGGCAATGTCAGAACATCTCTAGAAATTCTGTTTCACAGAAGAATAATCTTGAAAGGCAAGAACTACATTATATTCTGAAACTTCCAACTGAAGCTTAATATTTGCTTTATTCTCATAGCACAGTTCTAGTAACATTGACAACATAAATTTTTACACAATTATTACAAACACAGCTTCTTCTATCTTTCTTGGTGTTATCTTTATGTATTTATCCCCTTTTCATTCTCTTAGCTAATATTAATATTCAAGTATAGATCTAAAGTACAGTATAGATAAGTTAGAAGTAATTGAAACATAAAAGTCATACGAGTTTATGTGAATAAAAACAAACTTTTAATAATGTACAACCGAAAATTTGACAGCCTCATTCTTATATTAAAACAAAAGATTTCTTTCCTATATTACATCTATTTACATTTGCATACTGAAGAAGTAAAGTGTCTAAGTGGCTATTTTACAGTCTTTCTCTAGTAAAACACATAAAACCTGAAACAAATATAAAGATCAAGAAGGAATCCATTTTTGGGACAAGTAAAAGAGACAAGACAACAGTACCAAGCATGATCTATTCTGAAGCCAGTGTGACCTCAACTTTAAGTCATACCATCTAATTAATAGATTTGGAAAAGATTAAGGGCATTGCAAATGTATTTTTCCACTGGAGAATTTCATATACCAAGATTCTTTCATGTCTGTTCTGATAAAGCTGGCTGGCTGTTCTCCAAATGGACTTCAGACTTAGGGTTCTATCCTGATATTTGTTCTGTCTGAGGTTGAATTATTTGGCCACTGGACTAAAACTTACTGAAAGCCTAGTAGAGACTACTATTTTCTAACATTTGCAGTTTGAAAAGTATGTTAGTAAACTGCTAAACATTAGTCTATTTGATTTTTTGAATTCATTTTTTTAAAAAAAACATATAGTGCTGGGCCCTCTTCAAAAACTCAATGTACTATGACAATTACTGGTCTAATTTGTAATGGAACTTGGTACTTTTTTAATGTAGCTATGAAGGAATGGTTAGGAACATTAATACTACTGTTATCACAATAAACAGGACATTTGCTCCTCTTAAAGATGCCAAATTCAATAGCTAATTTCCACGTGTCATTGGAGTGATACAGGCACACCAAAGAAATTCCTAAAGGATCACACAACCTAGCTTTATAAAAATAGTGCAATTTGAGGCCCTTTTTGAACATGTCTGTAGTCTAAAATCAGGCAAATCTCAAAAAAATATGTTTTCCATTTAGGGAAAATTACTTTGGTCATATTTGTTATGATAATACAAAGAAAAAAGTCTTGCTCAAAAGTCCAGTTTAGTTGGATGAATCTGAGGATTTATGAATAAAATGGCTCATGTCCTCTCTGGGTTAGATGCCAGGACGGTAGAGGGGCCTAGGGTGCAACCTTGTAATATGATTTGGATTATTTTGAGATTGTAGAACCCGACAGAATCCTTTGTAGTCTGACCACCAGATGTCTCTATGTTGGAGTCATGTCCCTTCTGGCTCCTTGGGTGGCTAGATAGGGTGTGATCAGTGAAAGAGAATGCAAAAGCTAGCTTGAAACTCAACATAAAAAAACTAAGATCATGGCAACTGGTCTCATCACTTCCTGGCAAGTAGAAGGGGAAGAAATGGATGCAGTGGCAGATTTCACCTTCTTGGGCTCCAAGATCACTGCAGTTGGTGACTGCAGCCATGAAATTAAAAAGCCCTTGCTGTTTGGGAGGAAAGCTATGGCAAACCTAGACAGCATATTAAAAAGCAGAGACATCATCTTGCTGACAAATGTCATATCGATATGACATTTATGTGTCATATCGATATGACGATATGACAAATGTCATATCGTCAAAGCTGTGTTTTTGTATGGCTGTGAGAATTGGACCATAAGGAAGGCTGAGCACTGAAGAATTCATGCCTTTGAATTGTGCTGCTAGAGAAAATTCTTGAGAGTCCCTTGGACTGCAAGGAGATCAAACCAGTCAATCTTACAGGAAATCAACCTTGATTGTTCATTGGAAGGAGAGATAATGAAGCTGCAGCTTAAATACTTTGGTCACCTAATGTAAAGAGAGGACTCATTGGAAAAGGCCATAATACTGGGAAAGATTGAAGGCAAAAGGAGAAGGGGACGGCAGAGGATGTGATGATTAGATAGCATCGTAGATGCAATGGGAGTGGATTGGCAGACTCCAGGAGGTATTGCAGGACAGGGAGGCCCGGCATGCTGCAGTCCATGGGGTTGCAAAAAGTCAGACATGACAAAGCGACTAAACAACATTAACAGATGTTAAATATAATAAAAAAGTAGGAACTAACCTCCCTTGGAAAACAAATCCATCACAAACTGTGTTTATATGCTAATGGTATGGCTATTTCTTTCAAGTGCAGAAAAATATTTTTTTTGTTGATGAAGAACGATTAAAGAAGATGGTCAGTTATTTTTGGTCATTCCTAATGCATTCTTTGCTTGTGCAACTCTTTTTCTCCTGATAAATCAAATGTTCATTTCCCTTGAAAGCAAATGTTCTCAGAGAGATTTCATATTCTTCAGTAAGACATAATAAAACAGCTAAAAATAAGAAACTGCACAATCAGAACTTTTGTTCATAAATTTTCACTTATAACTGTTTTGTTTCAATGGAAATGAATGAAGCAAACCAAGAGATGAAGCATTTAGACACTGTTAAAAGACACTTCGGGTTGATCGGTGTATTTTAATAACTTTGATTAAAAAAGCACTTTCCTCACATGTCTTGATGAGGCTTGTCCTTGGTAGAGCACAAGCTGGAATGACTCAAAAAGAATCTGGAAGGCAGGGAAGGGAAGGGAAGGGAAGGGAAGGGAAGGGAAGGGACAGCAGCTGTAAATTCTAAATTAAGAAATGTTGTAAAAGACTTTGAAAGCCATCTGAAGGAAACCTTTTGCTGAAATTCCCGTTGCAATGGGATAAAACAGAAACAAAATAAGATGGGACTGCCCATATACAAAGTGGACCCTGTTGAACCTAATGAGGTTTGGAAAGAAAATAGAGAGAGGTGGTTGAAAAAACAGATTCCCTTCTCAGTACATTGAGCTGTCATTTGTATCAGTGTCCTCATCCCTTGCTGTTTTTAGAGAAATAAATTCACTTTGGACAAATTTGCAGTTTTGCAGCTCGGAGGTCCTATAACATTCTTCTTTGCAGCTCTTGTCCCTTATCCCAAAACAAAACAAAAAAAATTCCTCTTTCCATGTTTTTATTTTTCTTCCTCTCTGGCATCTTTCAGAATCCACATTAGGCACTGCTTTTATATTCCTATACCATTTTTTATCATTATTTATTTCTACATTCCCGTTTTATTTCCCCATGTTATTTTCAACAACTGAGATTAAGTTAGTACTGGTATTTTTCTAGATTAATACTTTTTAGCATAAACTATATAACCTCTGTTCAACTGCTGCAAGACATTCTAGTACCTTTTGAGATAAGTCCTTATTTTATATCCTTAGAATATAAAGAAAGAAAGAAAGATGTAAATAAATATAGTGTCCATGTCAACAGTTTGGCCAAGGGCACCTTTTTTGGAAGTCACTACAAGGCTTCCTGATTACACCCCCACACCCATGCAGTGACATTGTCTATATCTCTTTAAACGTATTACTTTTAAAAACATCTAAACAGACAATTGGCAATTGCAGGACTATACAGTTTTGAAAAAGGAAAAGAGCTCAGCCTTTCATATTGTGATTTCCTTTGGAATTTGTGAAAAAAGCAAATTCCACATTGGAGATCACTGAAAGACTGATTTTTTTTAAAAAAAAAGCCATACATGTATTATGAACTTTAATAATGCGTTCATAATACATCCTCTCTTAGCCTTTGTGATTTTTAATTTTTTTTAAATAATAATTGTTTGGATATGTTAACTGTTTTGTAATATTATATGCCTCCCAGAGTTGCTTTTTGGTGAGATGGGTGGCCATATAAATTTGAGAAAAGGTGGGAGGGAGGGAGGGAGAGAGGAAGACTTCAAATATTGTGAGTGCTGTTGTCCAGTGTAAGATACCCTTTTGTGATTTATCAGGATATTTTTAGAAGTGTTTGGATGTCCTATTAATACAATGCAATGCATATCATGTAGTTACCTGATGTTGTTCCTCTAAACAATGTGTGGCATGTTTGCTTTTCAGGATCTCAACAAAATCACTCAAATTGATTTTGAGAAATCAATTGTATGAGAATTGATGAGAAATATCTTTAAACATCAGCTATGATGTATGAGAAATATCTTTAAACATCAGCTTTTGGGAAAAAGAAGTGATAACAGAGGAATTACTTGATATTTGATATATCAAAAACACATTAAAAATAAAAAACAGAATCAGAAAGCAGAAACTGCATCTTTTTCCAAACACACCTATGAAATGATGACTGCCAAATTGTAACCAAAAATAATTATTATTTTAGTAAGTGTGGAAGGCAAAATGGAAAGAAGATCAGAATGGAATACCCTGAAGCTGGCTGGCTGGAAATCTGAATGTGAACCCCCTTGGGTTAGAAGATGAGAATGTCGTTTCACATTTTGTCACGGGCCCATACTTCAAAATGCACCTCACAGACCGGTTATTGTGATAATTCCTCTTCTCTGTCTGTTATCACATGTTTCAATATTGCAGTTTAAAAACAATCTCACAATCCTGATCAAAGTATATTTTCTTGCAATCTGTGGCTCTCTGATCTTGCAAATCATATTAGCAAGAGCATGGATACATTAAGGACTTCAGGGTGGTAGTAAATCTTTGTAGTAAGAGATTTCTAGCAGTGCAGCTGCTGGTTCACTTTGCATCTTTTGGTAAAATTTCAGTTTGAGTAATTATTAATTCTATAAGTTAAAGTCCTGAAATTGGGCATTCCTAGACTACAGGCACATGGATAATTATTATTGCTGCAGAGTTTTTTTCAAAGTCTCTATAGTATCATTGCCAGTATGAAAACAAAAATATTTAGGCGTTCCTTTTCTAATCTAGGTGAACTGTTAATATAAAAAAGAGGGGAAAAATAGGACTATGAAGGCTGGAAAAAGATGGCTGTCCATTTTGAGTGATTTTGTTGAGATCCTGAAAAGCAAACATGCCACACATTGTTTAGAGGAACAACATCAGGTAACTACATGATATGCATTGCATTGTATTAATGGCAGGGGACATACGCTAAAGCCCTCATATATTGGTTTGTCTAAGAAAGCTTTGGGAAAGCTTTGAAAGATGGTAAAGATTTCTCAATCTATTCTCTGGGCAGGGGCGGCTTGTCCTTTTTGTTATAATCTGAGGGAGGAAAACAACATCCGTTGTCATGGAGAATATTACTGTAATCGTAATGAAATCTCTCTCTGCTCTGTTCTGTATAAATAATTGTCATGAATTATTTTCATTGTAGTTTGCAGATAAATACATTCGAAAAAAATGTCATAAACCTGCTGGAAGATCCAGAAAAAGATTTTTTCTATTTCTCATATTATTCCTATTCCACTATTTCTCATATTATTCCATTGGTAGATCAGAGGAAATTAATGCATCTACCATTAATTCCTGCATCTACCAAAGTTTCTGCACCTCCCAAAAGTTTATTGCATGTAACGTCCTGGATTGTCCTTTGATTTGTTCTGGGACATGGCAATCAAACCTGACCAAGGGACAGAGATACTACCAAAGTTTTACAAATGCCAGGGGGTCAGGGGACAAGTGGTTTCTTAGTGAGAACAACTCCTTGGGAATCATGATTCTACTTCAGAATTAATCTTTGCTCTTTGCTCACTACATAGACATTTTTCCCAGTTAGATCCACATGAGCGGCACTGAGTAGAGCTCAGAAGGTAGAAATGAAAAAGTTTCTCACTGATATGCTTTAGCTAAGCACAAGCTATGCTTCCAGTCAATGAATTCTTCCCACAATTTATTGAGATTTAAAGTAGCTTTTTTGACTTTGAATTAGCATCTCTATGAGCATTGCTCTTGCTGCTTGTAAATCATGGTTAATGCATTGATATGCTATCAAAACCAAGAAAGTGCAATTCTTCAATAAACAATGATTAAATAAGCCAGGACCTAGTGCAGTGTGTGAGTCAGGCCAATGTTTGTATCAGTTAACAATACTTGTAAGGGATCCTCCACAGCTCCTGATCTTGATCTTCAGTGTGCCATATCCCTTTGGACTCTAAAACATGATTTGTGGCTACTGACTGAATTTATACCACAATAACTATCTTGTTTGATACTGATCTCTGGATTGATTGTTAGAATAGCTCCCGCTATCCACCCCCAACTGTTTAAATACTAGAGTAATTAACACTGGAGATAGGATTTGTGGAAAGACCACTGAAAGAGATTGGCGGCAAATAAATGTGATAAATTAAATAAATATCTGAGTGTAATTAAGTTTCATAAACACAGAACAGAAATGTTGCATTTAAGAGCCTTGCCCATTACTCAATTAAACTGCTGTCCACCCATCGTTAAAGCAACACAAACTAGTGTTACTAGAAAAGCTGCCCTCCCACCTATAATGCATCTATTCCAAGTGCCTGTCAAACAGTGTTGTCCTAAGTTACAAGTCTGTGATATGGGTATAGATAAGATAATTGGTTTTAAATGGATACGTTTTATGCTGTCCCCATGTCATCCATCCAGTAGGAGGAACAACTGTAATTGGGGACTGCAGCAGGAATGGGGATGGTCTATCTTAGGACAAACTGACTTTCTAGGCTGATCTGTCTGTCCCTTTTCCTACAACCCACCTGGTCATCTTGCAGGTTAAAATCATGTGAAATAAAACAACATGTACAAAGAAACAAAGGCAGAAACAGCATAAGAGAGGAGGGAGGCAGATCTGACTAGATCCCTGTAAAGCAGAAGAGCTGTTGTGAATCTTTGCTAGGGATGGGGTGAAACTGACAATTTAAAAAAACTGGGATATAAGCAATAAAAGACCATTTGAGCATCCTTCATGATTCTCTGAAACTATTAAGAGCGATGACGAAGCTGCTGCAAGTTAAGTTAAAGGGGAAAAAATCAGAGTACAGTATTGTGAAATGGATTAGCATAAACATGTTCCCTCTCCCATCCTTGTTCAATTTAGACATACAGGGATGATCTATGTGCATCTGTATATGATATTTATCATTCATAATTACATCAGTTTGTTTGCTTTTTGATAGTCATCAGGCTTTATTTTGAGGAATGTTTCAATACTGTTAGCAGCAAGTTTCTAAGTTGTCCAAGTGAGTCATTTACTCCTACACAAACACATGTTGATTTAGCTCCTATTGTGGTGATCCATTAGGGGGGAAAGCCTTATTTTTTAGAATGATTATTATTCTGTACCTTTCTAATAGCTTTTAAGCAAAGATCTAAAAGTGCTTCAAAAATAACATTAAATTCGAATTTCGTAATTTTTCATAAATAGCAAATTTCATTTACAAGCTAAGTTTTTTTTATGTGTGTTATTAAAATTGTGTGTTATTACAACCTAACAGAAGAAGAATTCCCAGGGAAATAAGGAGAGCAGTTCAGTCAGTTATGTTTGGGCTACAATTCCCAGCTTTCCCATCTAGTACAAAACAGCTAGATGACACCAGGTGAGGAAGATAAAGTCAAAGAAATGTAGCTTAAGCCTCTGCTTTCGGCACTGTTGAGATTTTTGTGAGATAAAAAGTGAAGCCATCCATTTGAAATTTATGTGCTAGGAAGGTGAGCCTGGGTCCAGTTCAGCCCCTAGAGAACCTCTAAGACAAATGCTTCCCATCTCAATCTTTCCCCAGCAATATCTCATAGCTATTCTGAAGACAGTTCTGTAATCTATTTGATCCCATCCACCCACTCTCTTCTCTTTCCCTTGCCTTGCCAGGTGTAATCCATCCATTCATCTGTTTTTAGCACAGACTCAGAATATGTGAGTTTCTGCTTGCTAATCATTGTTTCAGGGGAATATACAGTCCTAATGTCTTCCAGGATTGGTTGTT